>CM054059.1:515247246-515453003 GCA_028641055.1 Alopecurus myosuroides | reverse complement strand
TTTTTTTTTCTTTCAAGGATATGCCCTGGGAGGCATATCAGAATCATAGAAGAAAGGCCAAGCGGCCAAAGATACATTGCGGGCTGGCACAGACGCCGAGCGCGCACCCACGCTGCCAAGGCAGCTACAACTCAACACCTACTACTCGCGAAATCTCCACCGCTCCGCCTCTGAAAGGCACCCCCTGAACAGCGCGGCCGCTCTCCCGGTCTCAGATTCTGCACTGATAGCAGCCAACACCACCGTCGGCGAAGGGGCAGCGTTGTTAAAGACAACGTCGTTCCTGTCGCACCACAGGGTCCAACAGACGAGTGTGACCGCCGTCCAAAGCTCCCGTCTTTCGTGCCGCCCCCCTGTCTCGAGCTAACCCACTCCACTAGTGGCGCGGCCAAATCGGGGATCCACCCCTCCCTGCCCCAGGCATGGAGGCAAGCCACCCACACTGTCTGTGCCAGCACGCAGCCCATGAGGAGGTGGTCGATGGACTCGTCGTGCTGATCGCAGAAGGGGCAGGTGTCTGGGTGTGGTAACCCACGCCGAGCCAACCGGTCGGCGGTCCAACAACGATCCCGGAGGGCAAGCCAAAGAAACATGCGACACCTGAGCGGGGCCCTAGATTCCCAAATCTGTCGGGCGCCCGGCATCAGCTCAGAACCTGCAAACAGGGCAGCGTAGCACGACCTCGAGGAGTACACACCACTCGCATCCCAGCACCACCTGAAGGTGTCACCTACCCCAGGCCTGAGCTCTACTCCCGCAACACGGTCCACCAGATCCAGTAGCTCAGCCAGTCCTGGTGCTGGTAGGTCGAGGGAAACATCCTCAAGCCAGCCCCCTGCCAAGCCCTCGCGCACAGAGCGGCGCTTGGCGGCACCACGAGAGACCGCCCTAAAAAGGTTAGGGGCGAAATCCCTTATCCGACCAAAGGGCAGCCAGCAATCCGTCCAGAACAAGGTAGATGCGCCGTCACCAAGCGTGGAGCGAGTGGCCGCATCGAAGAGTTGCCGAACCAACCTAGGAGCTTGGATGTTGAGTTCCCTCCACGGCTTAGTGCAGTCCACTCTGCCCAGCCACAACCATCTTGCCCGCAAGGCAAGGTTCATCATCCTCAGATTGAGGATTCCAAGACCGCCAAACTCCCGGGGCATACACACTCGGTCCCAAGCAACGAGGCAGTCTCCCTGGACGCTCTCATGCCCCTTCCACAAAAAGCCTCGAAGAATCTTCTCGATGGCAGTGAAGGTCTTCACCGGGAGGTCCAGAGACATCATGGCAAAGATCGTTATCGCCGAGAGGGTGGATTGGATTAACGAAAGACGCCCTCCCAGATTAGTCAAAGGAGCTCCCCAGCTGGGGAGTCGTCCAGCCACGTGATCTACCAGGTACAGGAGTTGTGCCGCCGAGGGCTTCCTCAGCGTCAGGGGAAGACCAAGGTAGCGAATGGGGAAAGCCTCCACCGCACAGCCGAGCCCCTGAGTCACCTGCTGTGCCATTTCCGCCATCCCCCGGATAAGGTGCGCCGAGCTCTTGCTGAAGTTTGTGTGGAGGCCGGAGGCTCCACCAAAATCCTCTAGGAGTGCCGCGAAAACGCGGAAATCCCCTAACGACGGTTTGAGGAAGGTGACGACATCATCAGCGTACATGGAGGTGCGGTGACGTAGCTCCCTCGCCGAGAGGCGCGATAGGAGCCCCACCTCGGATGCCTTATGAATCAATAGGTAGATCACTTCCATAACCAGGATGAAGAGCAAGGGGGAAAGGGGGTCCCCTTGGCGGAGTCCCCGCATGTTGGCAATCCAGCAGCCCGGAATGCCGTTGGTTAACACCCTGGTGGAAGCGGTGGAGAGGAGTGCGCAAATCCACGCGAGCCAACGCTCACCAAACCCCATCTTACGGAGGATCTCGAACAAGAAGGCCCAATCCACCGTATCAACGGCCTTCCTGATGTCCAACTTTAGGAGAACGGCTGGCGTGGCGGCGCTGTGGAGCTGCCTGGCCATGCCCTGCACCAGCATGAAATTATCGTGGAGGCAGCATCCTCGGATGAAGGCGCTCTGATGGACCCCCACTATCTGGGGAATAAAAGGTGCCACCCGCGTGGCGAGGACCTTAGCCATGAGCTTCGCGAACCCATGGATCAGGCTAATGGGACGGAAGTCCCCTACCAGCACCGCATCCGGCTTCTTGGGCAGAAGCGTGATGAAGGCCTAGTTCACCGCCCCGAACCCTCGATGATCAAGGCGAGAGAAGGCCCTAAATGCCTCGAGAACGTATCCTTTGATGGTATCCCAACAAGCCACGTAGAAACGTGTCGTGAAACCATCCGGCCCGGGGCACTTGTCCAGCGGCATTGCCCTGATGACCTTCCACACCTCCTCCTCCGAAAACTCCTCCTCGAGGGAGTGGAGGTCCACCGATGGAATGCCGAGAAAGTCGAGGTCAAAAGAGAACGGCCTGTCAGGTGCCGACCCCAAGAGTTCTCGAAGAACTCATCCACGGCCACAGCCTTCCCCTCATGATCCGAGACACGGGTGCCGCCAACCATGATGTAACATCCCAAGTATGAAAACTTCCATTTAGAATGTTTGATTCTTGTTTAATTAAAGTTTTGCATCATGTCATCATACTCATTGAATTGTTTGCATTTGTTTTGCATCTGTTTTCCTTTTGGTTGCATCTGTTTTCAATTGTTTTCTATTTCAAATTCAAACCAATATTCAAACCTTTGTTTCATACTTGTTATGTTACAACTTTTCAAATAAAAAGTTCAAATAAAAACTTCCAATTGTTTCCATTTTAATCCATAAGGTTCAACTATTAAAATGGTGGCTTTTAATCAATCACTTATTTCAAATGATTATTCAAATTCAAATACTTTCTTCCAAACAGCAACCTTTTGGAATTAATGTTAATTACACAACAATTATAATCATTTGCTTCCAATTAAAACTATATGATCACCCCATTTAAATTTTGTTTGCAACAATCACTTAATCTCCAAAATCATTTAAATTGGAATCAAATTTCAAACAGCACCCAATTTGAAAATTATGAAAATTCCCAAAACATTCTAATCTTTTGTTTCCATTTATTTCAAACTAAGGGCTCATGCAATTTAAATTCTTGTTTTTAATAAATCAATCAATAATCTAATTAATTCAAATTTAAACCAATTCACCAACAGCAAGTTATTTTGATATATTTGTAAAACAGAACTTGGCATTTGATTGTTGTTGACCTAACTAACTTAACCAAATTTTTCCAAATTTTTCCTAACTCAAAAACCCATCAAATTCTTCCTATTTCATTTTCTGCAAAAAAAAAACAGAGGAGAAAATCAAAAAAAAAAAAAAAAAACGCCCACACAGGCCAGGGGAGCAACCGGCCCGGCCCTTTTTCCTTACCCGCACGGCCTGGTACCGGTTCGCCTCGCTCCTCTCCTTCTGTTTCGCGTACGGCAGCACATCTGCCGGTGCCACGTCGCCGCCGCGCTCAGGCGACGGCCATCCTCGCTCCCCTACCCCTATAAGAACCCTCCTAGACCCCCGGGAGCTAGCCCTAGCCTAGCCCCTACCCTTTCCCCCTCGCGCCGCCGCCAATTTCCCTCTCCCTCGCCGGATTTCCACCTCTCTGCCACCCTCACCGGAGCGCCGCTTCTGAATCCGCCATGGCCGCCGCCGTTCCTGTACCCCATCTCCCTCGCTGACCGCGGGAACGAGATCACCGCATCTTCCTCGAGCTCCTGGACACCGCAGCCACCGCGGAGATTCACCACAACGCCGCCGCCATCATCGACATGTCGCCGTCGGAGTCTTCCTCGAGCCTCTGCAACCCCTACGCCGCCGGTGAGCTCACTGTGTTCCCCACCTCCTCTCTCTCTGCTTGCGCGCACACAACCCACTCCACCACACGCACACCAGCAAGCACCGTATCACCCTAGCACGGCAGCAACCACGGCAATCGTCGCCGGCGTCGTTCTCTGTCGTGGTTCAGTCACGCGCGCGCGCGAAATTTAGTTAACCACGGCACTGAACCTCAACATGTCCGCGTTGCGTTTACGGACAGAAGCGATCGCTTACTGCACTGGTTGCAGCGCAGCGCGCGCGAGCGAGAGGGCCTGGGATCGAGTCCTGGCGCCGCGGATTAAATCCGCTATTTTGCGCCGGGCGCTGACAGGCCTGGCACACCTGTAAGTGGCCACTGCTGCCACGCAGTGCCACGCTGGCCCAGGTCCCACTGGCAGCGCCCTAGGTTAGATAGATGCGCGGTATAAAAAGTTTCCAGCCCTTTTCTTTTTAAAAAACAAGTCCTTTTAATTACAGAATGGTCCCTGAAGATAAAATGCAAATAACTTCCATTTTATAAATCCAAATAATAAAAATAAAATATGTACACTGCCCCAAATTTAATTATCTATCTATTCAAACCATTTGTTTTCTGTTTTGACTAATTCAAATGCATCCAAATTTCAAATTCAATCCATTCATTTGAAATTTGATAAATTGCATAACTAATTCATCCTTAATCCAAATAATGCAAATAAAATATGTTTTCCATGCCATTTTGAACCATCTTTTCAAATATAAATTTTGTTTCATGTTTTGAATAATTAAAATTGCTTAAATAATTTAAACCTTGTTTAAATCATTTAAATTTGCTAAATTCATAACTTGCTCCAATTAAAATATTTCTGAACATGTAAAATGTGTTTTCAAACTAGAAAAGTATAACCTTTTCAAATATGAATTTGAACTTATGTTTTGAACAAATAAAAATTCAATTAAAATTCAAACTTGTTTTAAATTCATTTAAAACTTGTTTAATCTTGTTTAAGTCATAATAAATTCATCCTAATTCCTTTTTCAATATTTGAAACATGTAATCCACCTAAAATTGTGTGATATTTTCAAATATGAACTTTGTTATCTGTTTTGAAGAATTTAACTTGATGAAAACAACAAATGCTTGTGTGACACCCTTAAGGAACCAAAATTTCTAAACTTAGTCAATAAATTTCTAAACTTGGTAAACCTTATTTTAAATTGTTTCTATTGTTGTTATTTTTCTGTTTTCCTCATCCATGCATCATGCTAATCCACTTTCACCTGTTGATTAGTTGGAAAACAATTATCCCAACCATAATTGATGGACCTTTTCATATGCAACTCAAATTGCATATGGGTCCATCTAAATTGTGTTACCATATCAACTAGTTTATTTTGTTGCATCCATTTAACATGACATGCATCATCCCATGATTGTGCACTATGCCATGTTATTGATTGTTTATCTTCTGCATTGTTTGTTTGCTTCTTCTCGGATAGACGACGACGTTGAGACATACGATACTTACGACACCCCTTCTGAGGATCTAGCTCAGTACCAGGCTGCTGAGTTTGCAGGCAAGTATTCACTCACATGAACCACTGTGTTCCTTTCAACATTGGTTACCGATACTTTCCGTTGTCTATTCTGCTAGCCCTATGAATAGTTGTTTCTGTTACGAACCTATCACATGATACCCTGAACCCTGATATTGCCTCACCTCCACTCCTATAACCCCGTTGCTTGGGCCCGTGTCTTACTAGCATGCTTAGGGTTGTTTTTGCTCGAGTCTGTTACCCGTTACTTTCTGTTACTATATTCTATTATGTTCTGGGGCTCGATGTTAAACAACAACCTGTTAATTTTGAGGTAATATTAATTTGCTGATAAGGCACCGGCAGGAGGCCCGGCGTGGTTTTGAGGCCTGCTAGTGTCGACCCTAATTAGGAAAAGGGTCTTGTCTACTGATCCATGATGAGCGCACTATCCGCATGTGGGAAGCGTGTATGGGCGCCCCCCTCAATTTGATTCGATTCGCATCTCGTCCAAAACACCACACTTAGTTCGGGCTTTCCATTTGATGCACGCATATGCAGGTACGTACCCGAGGCCAGGGTGGAATTTTTGTAGTCGGCATTTAGGGCGGCGTGGTCTTCCAGTGCTATGAGGGTCCGCTTTTCTTCGTGGGGCTCGATTAGCCGCGCACGCACAGCACGTGGTGCTTTGGGCTTGATGCGAAGAAGAGTTGAGTTGTGTTGAGTGCCCCGCTTGGTGGAAGGGCCCTTCCATCTGGCGGGTTATTCTTACGTGTACGGCCAAATTGGTGCACCCCTGCAGGGATAAATCTTCTCGAGAAGCTGTGTTTTCCGCGGTTATGGTTGACTTGGTGAAAGTACTGGCTAACAGGTACTCAGAACAACTTACACCTAACTAATGATAACTTGACTAGTAATAGGCTTATTGACACAACAACTTGAACCATCACTAATCCAACTGTGAGAGTTTATCCTCGGATTGCTTCTTTGGATAAGGGGCGAGATCCAGGATGGGTTTGTTTGGAGTTAGTTGCAGTTGGTTACGATACGCTATCTTATCCCCTTTCTGATAGCCGGAAGTTGTGGTATTGTTCTGTAGTGGGTTAGTGCAGCCAGTTGCAGCATCTGTTACATCCCCTTTCTTCCGTTGAACCCAAGGCATCTGTGCTTGGTGTTGACGGGTTACACTTTGGTGAACTGTGAGTCTTGCTTGCCAGTACGTTTATGTACTGACCCCTTTGGGGCTGTGGTTTCCGCAGACTACGCTTTCGAGGATCCCCGTGACGGCTACTACGTGGAGTTTGACGAGGCTGCTGACGAGTAGATAGCGGACCCGGGCAGGATCCGAGACATCGTGGATGGGCTCCGTCTTTTCGTTTCCGGCTTCTTAAGCCTATTTGGATTTGTCTGTACTCAGACCCTTTGAATGCTTCCGCTGAGATGTAATGATGATATGTTGGGACATGTGTCCTCTGGATTATTGTATTTGCTATCTCTGCTCTAGTGAGAGCTATTTGCAACTTATTTCCATCTTTTGTGTCTTAGAGATATGTTGTGTTATCATTCTGTTAAACGCCGTTGACGTACCATGTGTGTATGGTATGAAGTACGTCAATGGTAGTATCCTGATTTCTATGGGATGGTTTACGTAGACGATGAACAGTAGGGGTTGGTTGTCACACATACGTGTGTTGGCCTACTCGTAAGAGATGCGGGTGCCGGTAAGCCCCGTAATCCAATCAACTACTGTTCAACGGAACTGCGAGTATCCTCTAGAAGTCCGGGTGCGACAAATGGTATCAGAGCCTGTCTGCCTGTAGGATCCCTTTTTACTGGTCGCAGTTGAGTCTAGAAACAATTTTGTAGCTATATAGGAAAATGAAACGTGAGAGTAGGAATTCTGCCATTTTATTTCTTTCCCCACCCACCCACCCTTTTCTGGTAAGGAAGTGCAACGTTGTTTTCTGTTCTCACCTAAACTTTCAAGTTAGGATTTCACGAATCCTGGTTTCTCTGGGATAGTTATATCTACTAGACCATAGGAATGGAGGTGGTTGTGACATGATTTATCATGTTGCCTACTCATGATTGAGAATGGAGCCGTGTAAGCCCCGGAAGCAAATCCTCTATTCCTTAAGCAGTAGATATTGATCCTTTAGAAGCCCGGATGGGTTTTCCGTAGTACCTCAGGAGTTTTTGGTCTCGTGTTTCCCGATGTTGCTTCGATATTCTGTTCTTTTCAACATCCTTATCGTCCGTTGAAACCTTGTTGTTTCTTTCCACTTCAGTTCTTCTACCGGCGTCTAATCAAAACTTCCGCGATCATCTGCAGATGGATCTCAGGTTCTTCCCGCAGGTGGTTCGGATGACTCGTTGCGAGAGCACTGCCGGTTATCCGGAGATGCTGAGAGACATGGTCACTTATCTGGGGTTCCGTTGGGCACCAGAGTACCAGGTCTACGAGCAGCAGCGAGAGTTTGACCAGACCTACTACCAGGCTATCGTCTACATTCTGTCAGATGATGGCATGAGCGTCGTCCACCGCTACGAGGCAGTAGGTTCCACAGTGGATATGGCCGTGCAGCAGGCAGCTTATGTGAGTCTCACCGTCCTTTGTGCTGACTACTGGGGGTTTGACGATTCCATCTATCGCCACATCCCCCGTGGTTACATCACTTCGGAGGGAGCTCACTTCACTCTCTACGACAACTTGGATGTCTACGAGCATGATAACTCCAGGCTGCACACCACCGCTCAGTTTGTGAGGCACAGTGACGCAGTTGCCAGCACACTATCTCAGGAGTTGGCTTCCGTCAGAGAGCAGCTCTACCTTGCTTTGACTCGTCTGGCGACGTACACCACAGACTTTGTTGGAGATGAGCGCTTTGCACGTTTCGATCAGCCAGTTGGTCGTCGTCTGCCAGATGCTGGAGGTTACGAGCCGATCAGAGGTCCACTCCTCAACCTCGGTGCTGGTTACACTGGGATTCCACGCTTTGGAGCACAGGGAGTCGACGCTATGTACTTCACCACACCTAGAGTCGCTCTCAGACCACGTCAGATCTATGTGGATCGTCGTTCTACCTACTTTCGTGGGCGTGCTCCTCACCGTACCTCTCGTCGTACTACTCACCGCCGTCCTGCGTGATGAGCATGGGAGTACCGATGTATCCATTCTTAGCTATGTTTAGTTATCCTTTGGCATTTGAACCATTTATGGTGTGTTGGATATTCTGATGTATTTGAACATGTGATGATGTACCTGTTGGTTATCTATTCATGCGTTGGAATAATCTCTCTTTTCGGTTACCAAGTCTATCCTTATCTGTTGTTGTGCTAAAATGCATGTCTATTCAGGATGCCGCCAACAAGGAACAACCCGCCTGAGCCACCGCCAATCACAGAGCTGTTGACTCAGATGACTCAGGTCGTGATGGCCCAGTTCCAGGCTAATCAGCACAACAACCAGAATGCTCCACGAGTCAGTATCAAGGAGTTTCTGAATCTGGGGCCGAGAGCTTTCGTGGCAACATGCGAGCCTCTGGATGCTGATGACTGGATCCGTGAGATGGCCAGGGCTCTGGACATTGCTCACGTTGCTGAGGAAGACAAAGTCAAGTATGCCTCCTACCCTACTGAAGGGTCAGGCAGCTACCTGGTGGGAGAACTACCAGACCATGAGAGCTGGATACCCAATCACCTGGGGTTGTTTCAAGGATGCCTTCCTGAAGCACCACATCCCAGATGGTCTCATGGAAAGGATGCGTGAGGAGTTTTGCTCTCTCAAGCAGGGCAAGCTGGACGTCATTGGCTATCAGAATGAGTTCAATCGCCTCGCTCGTTACGCTGGTGATGAGGTGTCCATTGAGCCTAAGAAGATGGCAAGGTTCCGCCGAGGTTTTAACCCGGAACTCAAGTACGCCCTCACCACATCAAGGCCAAAGACTTCGAGGAGCTCGTGAACACCGCGCTCAATGAGGAAAATGGGCGCAAGGCGTTCGAGGAGTCTCGGAAGCACTCGCGTGAGGGTGGTTCCTCCTCCAACATGACCACCCCTCCGCAGAAGCGCCGCATCTGGGTGCCAAATGGTGCTGTCACTAGGGCTCCATATGTCCAAGCTTCTCCAGGCTTCGCTCCCCGCCCACCCAACCCATCTCAGATGCAGGGTCAGAGGTTTTCAATGGGGCAGCCAAGGCCAGATACTCCTCGTGTCGTCACTTGCTACAAGTGCAAGCAGACGGGGCACTACGCTGACAAGTGCACTCAGAGGCAGCTACCTCCACCACCACCTCGTCCCAACACAAACCAGGCAATGGTGCGTGCTCCCCCGGCTAAAGCCTTCAACTCCAACAACAGGCCTGTCGGGAGGACCACGAGGGTGAATCATGTCAAGGTCGACAAAGCTGAGGAAGCTGCTGACGTCGTTCTCGGTACATTTCCCGTAAACTCTAACCCAGCTAAAGTGTTGTTTGATACCGGGGCATCGCATTCTTTCGTGTCAAAGATCTTTGCGACAACAATTAAGCTCCCCTTTGTTGGTTTGGGTTCCCCGCTAGTAGTAAACTCCCCTGGAGCAACTATGCAAACTTCCAAGATCAGTCATGAAAATCAGATTCTAATTGGAGGTCACATATTCCTTGCATCCCTCATTCTGCTTGGCAATTCTGACATTGATGTCATTCTTGGCATGGATTGGTTGAAGGCCAATAAAGCTACGATTGATTGTGCTCAGAAGTCAATAACTCTGTTCCACCCTTCTGGCCAGATAGTCTATTCTCCAAATGAATCAAGTTCTGTTCAGCTATACACCCTCGATGCTAAACCTCTACCTCTACTTGAAAATGTTCCGGTGGTTTGTGAATTCCCTGACGTCTTTCCAGAAGAGTTGCCAGGGATGCCTCCGGACAGAGCAGTTGAGTTCGTGATCGAGCTTGAACCAGGTACTGCTCCAATCTCTAAGCATCCATACAAGATAGCTCCTCCTGAACTGAAACTGTTAAAGGAGCAAATCGATATGTACATGGAGAAAGGTTACATTCAACCTAGTTCCTCGGCTTGGTGTTGCCCAACTCTGTTCGTTGCAAAGAAGGATCAAACAAAGAGACTCGTTGTTGACTATCGTCCTCTTAACGAGAAAACCATCAAAAACAAGTATCCAATTCCTCGTATCGATGATCTTTTTGATCAACTTGCTGGAGCCTCAATATTCTCCAAGTTGGACTTGAGGATGGGTTACCATCAAATAAAGATCAGAAAGGAAGATATTCCAAAAACAGCCTTCACCACTCGGTACGGTCTATATGAATACACTGTCATGTCCTTTGGTCTCACCAATGCACCGGCGACATTCTCTAGACTCATGAATTCTGTCTTCCATGAATACCTCGACAAGTTCGTTGTAGTATATCTTGATGATATTCTAGTCTACTCAAAATCTGAGGAAGAGCATGGAGAACATCTTCGTCTCACTCTCATGAAAGTTCGCGAGCATCGTCTATATGCCAAATTCTCCAAATGTGAGTTCTGGATTCCAGAAGTTGCTTACCTTGGTCATGTCATCTCTGCCAAGGGCATAGCCATTGATCCAGAAAAGGTTAAAGCAATTGTTGATTGGAAACCTCCTAAGACGGTGAAGCAAGTCAGAAGTTTTTTTTGGCTTAGCTAGCTATTGCCGTCGTTTCGTCCAAAACTTCTCCAAGATTGCCAAACCTCTCACTGATCTCACCAAGAAGGACAAGAAGTTCGTTTGGTCTCCACAATGTGATGAAAGTTTCAATCTACTGAAGACTAAACTCACTTCTACACTAGTTCTGGTTGGCCCAGATACTACCAAACCTTTCCAGATATTCTGCGATGCATCTCTCCAAGGCCTAGGTGCAGTTCTTATGCAAGAACGTCAAGTTGTGGCTTATGCTTCACGTCAGTTGAATGCACATGAGCAAAATTATCCCACACATGACCTAGAACTTGCAGCAGTTGTGTTTGCCCTCAAGAAATGGAGGCAATACTTGTTGGGTAATCGCACTGAAATCTTTTCTGATCATAAGAGTCTGAAATACATCTTCACTCAACCAGATCTAAACCTCAGGCAAAGGAGATGGATTGAAAAGATTAAAGACTTTGATCTCACCATTTCTTACACTCCAGGCAAGGCTAATGTTATGGCCGATGCTCTCAGTCGCAAGTCGTATTGCAATAATCTCATGATCATGGAAAGCCAACCTCCACTTCATGAAGAATTCCAGAAGCTGAACCTTGGTCTTGTTCCTCAAGGTTACCTTGCAAGCTTGACAGCCAGTCCAACTCTCGTGGATAAGATTCGTTCTGAACAACTTCGTGATGCTGAAATCAAGAAGATGGTAGAACACATCAAAGAAGGCAAGGAGAAATTTAAGTCCTTCTCAATTGATGACAAAGGAACTGTGTTCTTTGAAGGACGCATTGCAGTTCCTCAAGTTCAAAGTCTCAAAGACATCATTCTCAAGGAGGCTCATGAAACTCCTCTCTCCATCCACCCTGGAAGTACAAAGATGTACCAGGATCTTAAGACACTGTATTGGTGGCCTGGCATGAAACGTGAAATTTCTCAATACGTTTCTGAATGCGACGTTTGTCAACGTGTTAAGGCAGTCCATCAGAAAACAGCCGGTCTACTACAACCTCTGAAAATCCCTGAGTGGAAGTGGGATATGATTGAAATGGACTTCGTCACTGGTTTTCCAAAGTCCAAGAAGGGCAACGATGCAATCTTCGTTGTTATTGATCGTCTCACTAAAGTAGCTCACTTCTTTGCTGTCAAAGAAACAATCTCAGCTAGCCAGTTAGCAGAGCTCTACACAGCAAAGATTGTTCCTCTTCATGGCGTTCCATTGTAAATAAGCTCAGACCGTGGAACATTATTCACTTTTCATTTCTGGAAGAGTTTTCAAGAAGCATTGGGCACCAAACTTCTGTTCAGCACAGCTTATCACCCTCAGTCTCAGGGGCAAGTCGAAAGAGTCAATCAGATTCTCGAGGATATGCTCAGAGCATGTGGTCTCTCCTTTGGCATGAAATGGGAGGATTGTCTTCCATATGCTGAATTCTCCTACAACAACAGCTACCAGGCAAGCCTAGGCATGGCACCATTTGAAGCACTCTATGGCCGCAGATGCAGGAGTCCAATCAATTGGTCTGGAGCTGGTGAACATTCACTCTTAGGCCCTGACATTGTTAAGGAAGCCGAGGAGAAAGTTCGCATCATTCATGACAATCTCAAGATTGCTCAGTCTCGTCAGAAAAGCTACTATGACATCAAGCACAGGGATATGATCTATGCACCTGGTGACAAAGCATATCTCCGTGTAACTCCCCTCAGAGGCACTCATCGTTTTGGTGTGAAAGGGAAGCTTGCACCAAGATACATTGGTCCTTTCAACATTCTCTCAAGGCGTGCGGAAAATTCCTATCGTCTTGAACTTCCAGAAAAACTATCCAAGGTGCACGATGTGTTTCACGTGTCACAGCTCAAGAGGTGTTTCAAAGATCCAGATCGTGCAGTTGATCATGATTCCATTGAACTGCAAGATGATATCTCTTATGAGGAGCACCCTATTCGAATTCTCGATGAGACCGAGCGTAAGACTCGCAACAAGAGCACCAAGTTCCTGAAAGTGCAGTGGTCCCATCATTCCGATAAAGAGGCAACGTGGGAGACCGAAGAGGATCTTCGCAAGAAATATCCGGACCTTTTCTCTTCTCAGTAAGGAATCTCGGGGCGCGATTCCTTCAAGGGGAGGCGTTTTGTAACATCCCAAGTATGAAAACTTCCATTTAGAATGTTTGATTCTTGTTTAATTAAAGTTTTGCATCATGTCATCATACTCATTGAATTGTTTGCATTTGTTTTGCATCTGTTTTCCTTTTGGTTGCATCTGTTTTCAATTGTTTTCTATTTCAAATTCAAACCAATATTAAAACCTTTGTTTCATACTTGTTATGTTACAACTTTTCAAATAAAAAGTTCAAATAAAAACTTCCAATTGTTTCCATTTAATCCATAAGGTTCAACTATTAAAATGGTGGCTTTTAATCAATCACTTATTTCAAATGATTATTCAAATTCAAATACTTTCTTCCAAACAGCAACCTTTTGGAATTAATGTTAATTACACAACAATTATAATCATTTGCTTCCAATTAAAACTATATGATCACCCCATTTAAATTTTGTTTGCAATAATCACTTAATCTCCAAAATCATTTAAATTGGAATCAAATTTCAAACAGCACCCAATTTGAAAATTATGAAAATTCCCAAAACATTCTAATCTTTTGTTTCCATTTATTTCAAACTAAGGGCTCATGCAATTTAAATTCTTGTTTTTAATAAATCAATCAATAATCTAATTAATTCAAATTTAAACCAATTCACCAACAGCAAGTTATTTTGAAATATTTGTAAAACAGAACTTGGCATTTGATTGTTGTTGACCTAACTAACTTAACCAAAATTTTCCTAACTCAAAAACCCATCAAATTCTTCCTATTTCATTTTCTGCAAAAAAAAAAACAGAGGAGAAAATCAAAAAAAACAAAAAAAAGAAAACGCCCACACATGCCAGGGGAGCAACCGGCCCGACCCTTTTTCCTTACCCGCACGGCCTGATACCGGTTCGCCTCGCTCCTCTCCTTCTGTTTCACGTACGGCAGCACATCTGCCGGTGCCACGTCGCCGCCGCGCTCAGGCGACGGCCATCCTCGCTCCCCTACCCCTATAAGAACCCTCCTAGACCCCCGGGAGCTAGCCCTAGCCTAGCCCCTACCCTTTCCCCCTCGCGCCGCCGCCAATTTCCCTCTCCCTCGCCGGATTTCCACCTCTCTTCCACCCTCACCGGAGCGCCGCTTCTGAATCCGCCATGGCCGCCGCCGTTCCTGTACCCCATCTCCCTCGCTGACCGCGGGAACGAGATCACCGCATCTTCCTCGAGCTCCTGGACACCACAGCCACCGCGGAGATTCACCACAACGTCGCCACCATCATCGACCTGTCGCCGCCGGAGTCTTCCTCGAGCCTCTGCAACCCCTACGCCGCCGGTGAGCTCACCGTGTTCCCCACCTCCTCTCTCTCTGCTTGCGCGCACACAACCCACTCCACCACACGCACACCAGCAAGCACCGTATCACCCCAGCACGGCAGCAACCACGGCAATCGTCGCCGGCGTCGTTCTCTGTCGAGGTTCAGTCACGCGCGCGCGCGAAATTCAGTTAACCACGGCACTGAACCTCAACCTGTCCGCGTTGCGTTTACTGGCAGAAGCGATCGCTTACTGCACTGGTTGCAGTGCAGCGCGCGCGAGCGAGAGGGCCTGGGATCGAGTCCTGGCGCCGCGGATTAAATCCGCTATTTTGCGCCGGGCGCTGACAGGCCTGGCCCACCTGTAAGTGGCCACTTCTGCCACGCAGTGCCACGCTGGCCCAGGTCCCACTGGCAGCGCCCTAGGTTAGATAGATGCGCGGTATAAAAAGTTTCCAGCCCTTTTCTTTTTCAAAAACAAGTCCTTTTAATTACAGAATGGTCCCTGAAGATAAAATGCAAATAACTTCCATTTTATAAATCCAAATAATAAAAATAAAATATGTACACTGCCCCAAATTTAATTATCTATCTATTCAAACCATTTGTTTTCTATTTTGACTAATTCAAATGCATCCAAATTTCAAATTCAAACCATTCATTTGAAATTTGATAAATTGCATAACTAATTCATCCTTAATCCAAATAATGCAAATAAAATATGTTTTCCATGCCATTTTGAACCATCTATTCAAATAAAAATTTTGTTTCATGTTTTGAATAATTAAATTTGCTTAAATAATTTAAACCTTGTTTAAATCATTTAAATTTGCTAAATTCATAACTTGCTCCAATTAAAATATTTCTGAACATGTAAAATGTGTTTTCAAACTATAAAAGTATAACCTTTTCAAATATGAATTTGAACTTATGTTTTAAACAAATAAAAATTCAATTAAAATTCAAACTTGTTTTAAATTCATTTAAAACTTGTTTAATCTTGTTGAAGTCATAATAAATTCATCCTAATTCCTTTTTCAATATTTGAAATATGTAATCCACCTAAAATTGTGTGATCTTTTCAAATATGAACTTTGTTATCTGTTTTGAAGAATTTAACTTGATGAAAACAACAAATGCTTGTGTGACACCCTTAAGGAACCAAAATTTCTAAACTTGGTCAATAAATTTCTAAACTTGGTAAACCTTATTTTAAATTGTTTCTATTGTTATTATTTTTCTGTTTTCCTCATCCATGCATCATGCTAATCCACTTTCACCTGTTGATTAGTTGTAAAACAATTATCCCAACCATAATTGATGGACCTTTTCATATGCAACTCAAATTGCATATGGGTCTATCTAAATTGTGTTACCATATCAACTAGTTTATTTTGTTGCATCCATTTAACATGACATGCATCATCCCATGATTGTGCACTATGCCATGTTATTGATTGTTTATCTTCTGCATTGTTTGTTTGCTTCTTCTCGGATAGACGATGACGTTGAGACAGACGATACTTACGACACCCCTTCTGAGGATCTAGCTCAGTACCAGGCTGTTGAGTTTGCAGGCAAGTATTCACTCACATGAACCACTGTGTTCCTTTCAACATTGGTTACCGATACTTTCCGTTGTCTATTCTGCTAGCCCTATGAATAGTTGTTTCTGTTACGAACCTATCACATGATACCCTGAACCCTGATATTGCCTCACCTCCACTCCTATAACCCCGTTGCTTGGGCCCGTGTCTTACTAGCATGCTTAGGGTTGTTTTTGCTCGAGTCTGTTACCCGTTACTTTCTGTTACTATATTCTATTATGTTCTGGGGCTCGATGTTAAACAACAACCTGTTAATTTTGAGGTAATAATAATTTGCTGATAAGGCACCGGCAGGAGGCCCGGCGTGGTTTTGAGGCCTGCTAGTGTCGACCCTAATTAGGAAAAGGGTCTTGTCTACTGATCCATGATGAGCGCACTATCCGCATGTGGGAAGCGTGTATGGGCGCCCCCCTCAATTTGATTCGATTCACATCTCGTCCAAAACACCACACTTAGTTCGGGCTTTCCATTTGATGCACGCATATGCAGGTACGAACCCGAGGCCAGTGTGGAATTTTTGTAGTCGGCATTTAGGGCGGCGTGGTCTTCCAGTGCTATGAGGGTCCCCTTTTCTTCGTGGGGCTCGATTAGCCGCGCACGCACAACACGTGGTGCTTTGGGCTTGATGCGAAGAAGAGTTGAGTTGTGTTGAGTGCCCCGCTTGGTGGAAGGGCCCTTCCATCTGGCGGGTTATTCTTACGTGTACGGCCAAATTGGTGCACCCCTGCAGGGATAAATCTTCTCGAGAAGCCGTGTTTTCCGCGGTTATGGTTGACTTGGTGAAAGTACTTGCTAACAGGTACTCAGAACAACTTACACCTAACTAATGATAACTTGACTAGTAATAGGCTTATTGACACAACAACTTGAACCATCACTAATCCAACTGTGAGAGTTTATCCTCGGATTGCTTCTTTGGATAAGGGGCGAGATCCAGGATGGGTTTGTTTGGAGTTAGTTGCAGTTGGTTACGATACGCTATCTTATCCCCTTTCTGATAGCCGGAAGTTGTGGTATTGTTCTGTAGTGGGTTAGTGCAGCCAGTTGCAGCATCTGTTACATCCCCTGTCTTCCGTTGAACCCAAGGCATCTGTGCTTGGTGTTGATGGGTTACACTTTGGTGAACTGTGAGTCTTGCTTGCCAGTACGTTTATGTACTGACCCCTTTGGGGCTGTGGTTTCCGCAGACTACGCTTTCGAGGATCCCCGTGACGGCTACTACGTGGAGTTTGACGAGGCTGCTGACGAGTAGATAGCGGACCCGGGCAGGATCCGAGACATCGTGGATGGGCTCCGTCTTTTCGTTTCCGGCTTCTTAAGCCTATTTGGATTTGTCTGTACTCAGACCCTTTGAATGCTTCCGCTGAGATGTAATGATGATATGTTGGGACATGTGTCCTCTGGATGATTGTATTTGCTATCTCTGCTCTAGTGAGAGCTATTTGCAACTTATTTCCATCTTTTGTGTCATAGAGATATGTTGTGTTATCATTCTGTTAAACGCCGTTGACGTATCATGTGTGTATGGTATGAAGTACGTCAATGGTAGTATCCTGATTTCTATGGGATGGTTTACGTAGACGATGAACAGTAGGGGTTGGTTGTCACACATACGTGTGTTGGCCTACTCGTAAGAGATGCGGGTGCCGGTAAGCCCCGTAATCCAATCAACTACTGTTCAACGGAACTGCGAGTATCCTCTAGAAGTCCGGGTGCGACACATGAGGTGACCCACGAAGTTCTTACGCCTGCGGTGGCTAGCCGCGGCGTTAAAGAACCGGGTGCAAGCCTCATCCTCCCTCAGCCACAGCAGACGGGATCGCTGTCTCGCCATTGATCTCTCAAGCGAGGCCAGGCCAAGAAGTTTCTTCTTGAGCAACTTGCGCAGGGCGTGCTCCTCCGCCGACAGGCTGCGATCTTCCATGGCTGCGTCCAGCCTGAGGATAACTTCATTGGCAATCAAAATCTGATGCTTGATATTACCAATGAAGCGGCTACTCCACTGGGAGAGGTAACGGGCAGTCTCCTGCAACCTCGCGTTTAGCCTCTTAAAAGGGTTCCGCACCACCGTCGCGCACGCCCATGCCTCTTTGACCACCTCCTGAAACCCATCTACTTTGGGCCAGAAGGCTTGAAACTGGAACCTACGCCCCCGAAGGTGGCCTGGGTCAAGGTCTGACAGAAGCGGGCAGTGATCAGACGACCCCAAGGACATTGCCGACAGGAAGGCCTCTAGGAAGGCGGCGTCCCAGTCCACGGTCGAAAAGATCCTATCTAGCCGTACCATTGTAGCGTGCCTCCTCTCATTGGACCAGGTAAATCTGCGTCCATTAAGATAGATATCCTTGAGTTCCAGTTCCGCTAAGGCGCGTTTGAACCTTCCCATCAAGCCCCAAGGAGGGTTCCTTGGCTCTTGTCCTCCGGGTCGGTGATCATGTTGAAATCACCGGCCACCACCCACGGACCGGCGTGGAGGTCCCTAATCTCCCGGAGTTCAACGAGGAAGTTCCTCTTTGCCTCATCGTCCTGAGGCCCGTACACCCCGATGAACCACCAGCCCGGCCCATCACCCACCGCCATGCTGGCGGTAATCGTATTGGCAGTGAGGTGAGGGTTTGAGACGGTAACCGAGGAGGTCCGCCACGCGAGCAAGATGCCACCACGAGTGCCAACAACGGGTAAGAAGAAGAAATCAAACCCGGGGCCGAGGCACTCCCTAACTACCACGTCAGTTATAACCTCCATCTTAGTTTCTTGGAGACACACCAAAGCCGGCCTAGCGGCTGAGACCACTGAAAGATCGCCAAACGACGGGCGAGAGAGTTAAGCCCACGTGCGTTCCAAATCTCAATACAGAAATCCATGAGTGCGAAGATTACAACAAAGGCGTTACAGAAATGAGGACAACGACCTAGACAATCACTGCGCGACGAGCGATGGGATATCATCCACCAGAGGGAGAGCGTCCGGCTGCCAACCGAAAAGGCCAAGGATCGCATTGATGTGCTCCTGGCAAAGAGGACGTGCGAAGAGCTCCTGGTAAGCCTGGAGAGCCTCATCGCCGATCACACCACCCTCGTGCGCGATCCCCAACTTGAAGATGAGGGTCCGCTGTTGCTTCTTGACCGGGGTAGGCCCTACCAACTGCCCACGAATGCGCCTGTTGCGACAAACCGGGCCAGCCTCGGACCACTTGGCCCGGTTTCGCCTTCCCTTAGGCCTTGGCAGGACCGGGGAGATAGGGCGTCTGTAGGATCCACGGAAAAGAGCAAGGCCATCTCCCCCTGCAATTCCCTCGGAAGCATCCGGACTCTGGGCCGTGCAGTGGACCTCCGCAGTCGATGAGCGTGCCGGGGAGAGAGAGACTGGGAACATGCTCATCTGGGAAACCGAGTCCCCACCCTGCTCAACCGACAAATGCAACGACCATCCGCCTGCGGAGCCAGGCACAGAGGATCCCTGGTCAGAAAGCAGCCCAGCTGATTCCAGCTGGTGGCCCCCACTACCTGGCCCAACCACACATGCTGGAGCGCACGGATCCTAGCATGCAGCGGGCGAATCACCCGGTTCCCGCTCTGGAGTTCGAAAAACAACCGCCTCCCCACCACACGCCAACCCGCCAGCCTCCAACGGTACAGATGGGCACAGAAACATGTGCGAGTGGGCCAAAGCATCCACCAGAACCGCTTTTTGCTGGTGAAAAGCAGCCGCACCCTCGATCTCCCCAGAACCAGCCAAAACCACCTGGTCCACGCCGCCTGTCCGGAGCGCGAAAAGTGGAGCGGACGGGGCCACGTCGCCTGGCGCCTGCGCAGAGAAGGAGACGAGCTGGCCCGCCTCAGACCCTCTCCCCCATACCTGCCCGCCACGCGACACCTGCGCAGAGGCCAGGGCCGCTTCAACGAGCATGGGATCCTCCCATGCGGGTCAGCCCGTGCATAGTTTGGTCCCAAACCGGTGAAACCGTGAGCCCGCACCGCACCGGACCGTAATTACGGTTTCAGCCGGGTTAGACTGGGCCAAACCGCTAATAGACTTCCCCCATACTGGGCTCAAACGGGCTGGAACCAGGTGGAAACCACGAAACCATCGTCACTTTCCCCATCGACCAAAAGAAAGAAGAAATCCTAGCGCTAGGGCACGGAGCCGGCGAAGGGCGGAGGCAGGCCGCCGAGGTGAGGGACGGAGCGAGTCGGCAGCTAATATGTAGGGGCCTAGCACCGACAGGTTGCTGGATGCTGGGAGCGCGATGGAAGCGAAAGGCGACAGCGCGCGAGAGCCGTGAGGAGGCTACGCCTCGAAGGACCTTGACCGGCGGTCAGACCTCGCGGCTCGGCTTCGACGACGGCGATGGCGAGGAGGCGATGGAGAGAAGAATCTATTACTCCTCTGAGCGCCCGTCTGATTTCTGAATGCATCTCATGCCACAGGTCGAGTCCTTATTTTCCATGTTCTTTTTTTTTTAGATTTGTTTTCCATGTTCTTGTTTGCCTGTTGGTGCTGCAGTTCGTGAAAGTAGAAGAGTTAGCATTATTTGATAGGTATTGAGATAATATGTAGTTTGTGTTGTTTGGGCTGTCGCCAGCCTGAGAACTTCCAAGCTATGGACACGCTGTTGCTAATATGTAGTTTGTGTTCATGAGCCTCTACTTCAAAATTGTTAGCGCATGAGCGCTTACTTCAAAATCTGCTATAGATACGCTGTTGCAGGCTTGCAGCTGCGACACAACTTCTAAGCTAAGCTATGATGCTCACTTCACAGCTAGAGTTTGTTAGTGAAAACTTTGCTGGCAAAACAATAAGACTAGCGAACTGCATGGATTTGTATACATTTGTGCCCCTATCAACAGATATCGACCGGTGGATGAGAAAAGCCAGTAGATATGAGGCCCGTGACTCTGCCTGTTTGTGTTCAGGTATAGGGCTCATGTTAGGCGAGGAATTTGATCAGGTGTCAGTAATTTCTTTATATCCTGCTGAAGTTCAGTCTGGTGCCTACCTGCCTGGTGTCTGTTAGGTGTTAGCTATGCCTATCTTGCAGTTTCAAAGAATATCAAAAATAGATTATTGTTCTGGTACATCCAATTGGGTATGGTTGCTATGACTTGGTTCTAAGAACAGCTTTATGCCTAGTTGAAGTGTCACTTAGTTGTGGGTTGGCCTTCGGTGTGGTACTACCTCCATTGTATCAAGGTAGTTTGTGACTACATATATGCGTACATTTTTCTTAGTGGGACAAATGTGTGAACAGGTAGCATTATTTTCGTCTACACAAACTTCTTGTTAGATTTTTTTCAATGGTGGCAGCCTCCTTTTGAACCAAATTCTTCTAGTTTCTTCAACCCTATATTATTTAAGAGGACAATACCACTTTAATTATGTACTATACTATTTTGAACACTTGTTTTTTGAGAATCCTACAAAACAAATATGCTTAAAATGGTGCGAACCAGAAAGGACAAATCTGCGAGATAATACTTGGTAAGAAATACAGTATGTTAATCACAACCTTGCTAGTTCCCTATCTTGCTGTAGTAGTGTAGTACCATAATGTAACAGTCCATCGCTTGCATCAAATTGCTCTTACGTCATGTACATACCGATTGCACTGATTCCTGCCAAAGTTGCCTTTTAGTGGAAGTTAGTTAGCAAACAAAGACCAAAAGAGAAACAAAATGGTGCCAAAATGAGCACATGGTTCTCTTGCCACCTAGCCGGAAGCTGATTGGTCCTTCTACAAGAAAAGAAAGTTTGGCTAGTGGGTGCAATGCATTTTCCAAATCAAAGTGCCCTGTTGATCCATTATACTTACATAGCATCTCAAATGTGTTCCTGGTACTATTTTTTATGCTTATAAACTGATTGCTGCATATTTATTTCAGTTTGAGCACGGCATGATGGAGGCTGGGGGCTCGATGGACATGGAAGGCGACGACAAGGGCGAAGAGGCGACGCCAAGAAGGATCTTGAGTTCTTCCACTCCATCCTCTCAGCGCCCGCTAAATTTCCGAAAGAAATTTCTCATGCTAGAGGTTCGTGCCCCCCTTCTTGACCTCCCCCATCATGTGTTCATCACTAGTGTAACTTGTTTAATTAGGTTGTTTCTTGTACATCTTAGGTTGTTAGTCAATGGATGCACATAAATTTCAACTTTTCATTTCTGTACATCTTACATCTTACCCTTCATATCCTCTTTGCATGGATCCATAATCATCACACATTATGAGCATTTTGTACATTCATTCTGCCAAATTCTTTTGCATAATCTAGTGATTTACTTTTGACAGGTAGGTAGTGACTCTGGAGGATGGAGTGAGAAATACAGCTTCATCTCTTGGGACATTGAGGCCAGCGAGACTATTGCCTTCCTGTTTGGCGACCTGGGAACTTATGTTCCTTACAACACCTACTTCCGAACACCTGAAGAGAGTTTATCGACAGTGAAGTGGATCCTTCGTGATCTTACTGCATACTGGTATTATCATATAATGCGATTAGTGTAAACGTTGGTTTGAATGGTACATTTTACAGACCAGCTTTATATGCAATGCTGACCTGTGAGTCTTCAGTCTTGATCGAAATATATTCTGAAGTGAGGTGTGAATGACCATTGCCTTGATATATATGTCTGTCCTGAGCCTTTGGATGGCGAAATCGATCAGCAAGAATGAGCAGTAGCATGCTTGCTAGTTAATGCGACCTCTGATTTTTGCAAAATATGCTCAGATGCTATACTCACACACGTAAAGCTCAGGATGTGCTGGCTGATCTATGCAAGACTTTGTGCAAGACTGAGCAGTAGCATGTAGCCATGAGCGTACACACGTGGGAGCGTGCACACAGTAGTTTTGTCACGTTCCGTTCTTGTAAGCATGTACGTAGTAGCATACTAGCATGTGGCCGGTTACAAACCATTGAAACCGTGTAACCAGGCCAAACCGGACCATCACTCCAAATTATATTTTAATGATTTAGCCCAGCCCAAACCAGTTCAAACCGGTGCCAACAGACTGGGTTGAGAAACCAGCCCAAACCAGCATAAACCGGGAATGCCCAGGTTGACATGCGGGGTCCCTAGGCCCAGTCTTCTCAGCGCCAAGGCTGAAAAATGCCAGGGGGTCCTGTTCCAAAAGCGGCATGGGCCCACCACTAGGAGAATCAAGCCCAGGCTGACCGGTTGACCGCATGCAGCTCTCCTCCACCTCTACGTCGCCTAGCGTCGGAACGATAGAACGCCGACCGCCGCTCCAGCCGACACGCGGAAGGCGGCGAAGCGGACCGCCGCCGCCGGCAGACGCATCCCGGCCGCCCTCGAGGCCGCCCCGCGGAGGGCGCCCTTGTGATGCGGCGTCACCACGGTCTACACCCTTGCCGCGGCTCGACCCGCCGCCACCGTTTCCTCCGTCACCGCCACCACCATCCCGGCGAGCGGCATCGGTCATGTCCTCAGCGCGCGCGACATGCGCGGTAATTTTGTACTTGAGCATGTGCTTCTCGTCAGCCTGTGCATTCCCGGTTTAAGCCGGTTTGTGCAGTTTTCATAAACCAGACCGTTTGCCACGGTTTGAGCTGGTTTCAGCTGGTTTACGTGTTCGGATAGGACGTGAGATGACGTTGTGGTCTGGACTGGTTACACGGTGTAAATGGTTTGGCACCGGTGCACCAATCCCACATAGCTTGCAGCCGTTCCAGCGTTCCGCCAGTGGCAACCCAGGTTGCTGCGCCACAGAGCCCATTGCCTAGGACGCCGACAGTATCGCGCTGCTCGCGCCGGTCGGGTCACCGGGATTCTAGACTCCGGCGGCCGGCCGCCCCGTCAGTTCGCCGGCATGATTCCAGCTGCCTCCGCGGACTACGCCTAGATGGCCTTGACGTGGACTGCCGTCGAGGACTAGCTGCCGACCTGGGCGTCCGTGGCGACCAAGATGCAACTCGTTGTTGACGCCGGCGAGCCAAACTTCGCACATGTCTTCTCGGACGATGACGCGGCGTCCCGTGTGGCAGTGTGATCGGAGCCTAGCTCGACCCCCTGCCTACGCGGAAGGCGCGGCGGCAGCGGCCGGCGGCTGTACATGATTGCTGGATACTCGGGTTGCCAGGGTGCGCACGGGCAGGCTGGCAGCTCTCCGCCGCCATGGCACTCTCCGAAGTGCGCACGAGGAACATCGGCATGTTCTGAACCACGACCCGGAGGTCTCGGACAACTGCTTGTGGGCGCTTAGATGAGCCGCCTGCTCAATCATACGGGAGTGCCACCATGCCCGAAGTTGACCTGACGATGGGAGCATGGAAGAGCAATCTTCTCCTTCATGCATGCACGCCTGGGAGCCGGCTGCTCCTGGTTCGACGCGGACTGCAGTGTGACACGAGTGCGAAGCAGTACTGTCGGCGTGATACGGTTTGGCCGGTTTCGTTGTTCCAAACCCGTCACAACGAAGCGCAACATTTTTTCTTACAGTTTCAATACGGAGACCAGACAACCCGGCATAAACCGCTCAACAGGTCTGGTGCGGTTTGGGTTGATGGTTCGGCCGGTTTGAGACCAAACTGTGCACATATTTAGCTTCTCGAGCGGAATGAGTGCGTCGCCGGGGAGCACCAGACCCTCGTCAGTTTCCATGGCGTCCACCCCGGCCGGCTCCTCGATGAGCAGCGACTTCTCCGCCGGGATCGACTCAAGGTCCTCCGTCCACACCACGACGTGGAAACACCCCAAATCCTCACGGATCGCGGTGGTAGACCCCAGCCGCTCGACCCACGCGCCCGAACTGACAAGCGCTGCGACCACCGCCTTGTTCCACGCGTGCGACGGCACGCCGATGAGCTCGACATGGGCACGGTAACGCATTGACCTTCTCACCGCCTGCAGCTGCCGATTCCACGGCGAGAAGCGGAGCCCAAAACCGCTTCCGTCCACCACCCCGGCGCCCATAATCTCGTCGCGGACACGACGACTCGAGCAGACGAACAAAAAGTCTGCCGGCCACGCGTGGTGCGCCGAGAAGTTACCGGCATCGCGCGGCACCCTCCTCGAGATGGCGTCGACTGCCTCCGCGATGGACACCCTTGACCGAGCGCCGGAGACAAAGGAAACCAGTGCCCACCTAAGCTCCTCCTCCGCCGCGTCAATCTCCGGCGTCCGAGCAACGATGACCGTCTCCACGACCGGGCGCTCACCGTTTCCGGCGGGAGGAGCCAACGCGATGCGCGCCGTACTCAGGGGTGACGAAGGCGGCAAGGGCGAAGAGTCGACAACCTCCTCCGGCCTCCACCGCGCCGCATCCGGGCCAGGGCCGTCGCGGTCACGTTCCGCGCCTCTCGCGCCATGGCGCTCCGGCCGTCTCGAACCGGACGCCACGAACCCACGCGCAGCGCGCTCCACACGGGCCGCGCCCTCCACCGCGCGCGCCGCAACGGCCGGAGCGGCACCGCCACGCCCCGGCGCCAGCGACGCCACGCCCACGCCCTGCGAGGCCATGTGAGCAGGCGCACCAGGCCAACGACGTGCGGTGCCCCCGACCTGCAACCCGACGTCGGCCTGCGCACCAAGTCCACGACGGGCCTTGTCCCGACCGCCCTCGCCGCGAGCCATATCCAGCGCGGGCGCCACACGCACACCAAGGCGCTGGTGAGCGGGGATGCGGTTCACGACCGCCGGCGGGGAGCGGCGAGCCGGAGCGCCAGCCGGCGGCGGCCGCGGCGCCGTGCAGTCGCACGCATGGTGCCCGACATCCTTGCACCGAAGACAGACAGTCTCGTTCTCGCACATGCCGGCGACGTGTCCAGGCTCAGTGCAGTTGAAGCACACCCCGGCGAGGTCCGGGGGCAAGTCCGGCCGGATGCACATGGCGGGCAGGGGAGCGCGGCGCTGCCGGCGAGCCCTCCGCGCCTCCTGGCGACGACTCTTGCGGCCTCCAGCTTGCAGCCACGGACCCGGCCCGTGGTTCGGCACCGCGGGAGGACGCGAGTCCTGAGCCGCCGGGAACCTGCGCGGGGCGGGCGCCTGGCGAAGGTGGGAGGGGGAGGACGGCAGCGAAGGACGCGCGGCCATGGGAGGCGAGGGAGCACGGGCCGGTGAGGGAGACCCACTCCTAAGGACCTCGCAGTACGAGCGCACCGAGCCGGAGCTCACCTCCTCGTCGCCGTCGTCATCGGAGAAGTCGGCCCAGCTGGGGCGCTGGGGGGAGGCCATCGAGGGAGAGGGAGGCGCCGAACTTGTAAGGATTCTTATTCCTTAATGATATAGTCATCTTTGGAAACTTCTGCATTTTCCGCAGTCTCTGCAAGCTTATCATAGGCCAGTCAAAAACATTTAGAGAAAGGAAAACGCTTCGTTTATGGGGACCTAGACTAGCTAATTCTAGGTCCCTTGCTGTTCCCGTGCGTGGAAACCTTGTTGGGCCAGTCTCTAGGCCCAATTAGCAACAATTTGTCTTTTTAGCCCAATTTTCGAGTTAGAATATATTTTCATGAGCCCACTACGTGTAGCCATGTATACGTTAAGTGTTTCGTCATTTTTTATGGATGTTGCGTACGTCTTAAAAATTTGTAACAAGTTTGCATGCATTTTGTTGAGAAATCACAAGCGAGATGTTATAATGTTTTTCTGGATGATTTTGTAAGAAATGCATACATGTGTTTAGAATTCATTTGGAATGATATGTTTTTATGCGCTCCTTCACATGTTGTAAACATGTGATTTTATTGTTGCTATCGTTTTGCTTTTTTGTTGAAATGGGGGATAATTTTTGTTGCAACTGGAACGGTGACAAATTATTTTGTTGCTTAACAATTTTTTATTTGATGCAATTTTTTTTTGCTATAGGTTGTGATATTTGTTGAATTGGTTGAACTTTTTTGTTGCAACGAAATGAACATATTGTTTAACTATTCTTTTGTAACATTACTTATATTTTCGATTTTGTTTCGGAACAATTTGTTGCAATACTTTTTTTTGTACACATGGGCGATAATTTTTGTTGCGGTACCAGTGAATTTTTTGCAATGGCAGTTTCGCTGTAATTATCGAGATGACCGGGGGCAACGCGATATACCCCTTCGCTTAAGTGGGGCTGCTGTGGACTGCGGGTTCTATATCCAAAAAAGTGAGGGACTCAAATGCAAAAACACGTTTTGCGGATTTTTGGCCGTTAGATGGAGATCCGATGGCTCGTGAGGGGACTTAAGATTAGCAAACTGTAGGGCGACCTACGCCTAGCACTACCCTTAGAGAAAAGGCACTATATTGCCCAACCATGGAGGTTCTTTCCCCATGTCTCCCTCTCCCATGGAGGTTGCCATATCTGCAGTTGCAGGTGAAATCGTGAGCCGGTTTATCTCCTTCCTGATGAACAAATACAACTCCAATAGCCATGCACAACTAGAGGAGGAGAAGGTGGCGGAGAGGCTGCGGGACCTGCTGATAAGAGTCGGTACCATCGTCGAGGAGGCGGACTCACGATATATAACCAACTCTGGGATGATGATGCAGCTCCAGACACTCTCAGAGGCCATGTACCGAGGATACCGCGTGCTAGACATCTTCAGGTACCGAGCCTTCCAAGATGGTTCGGCCTTCGACACGGAGGTTCGAATCAACTACTCATCTATCGGTAATTTGTATTCTGCCATTCCCCTCAAGCGTTTTCGAGCAACAATTGAGAATCACAACAAGGCCAGTCACATGGGGCCGTGGAAACCTTAGAAATTGCTATTACCAACATCGGAGAGTTTGTTGTGCTTCTGGGTGGACGTGAGCGCATGTCTCGTAGGCCCTATGATGTCTATCTTTATACTGACAACTTCATATTTGCCCGACACGTCGAAAAGCAAAAGCTCTTGAGTTTTTTGTTGGTTCAGAACCACCCTCCCTGGAGATCACCCACCAGCCGTTCTTCCCATCATAGGAGGTGTCGCGGTTGGGAAGAAAAGTTTGATCTCTCATGTGTGTGGCGATGAAAGGGTTCGCTCACCCATGAATTTTGAAAGTGGTTAACCAATTTTAATAAATCATTTTCTTTTCTGGCAGATTTGAAATTAATTCAAGTTTGTTCTACAAACTTTTTCAAAATGATCTCAAATTTCTACCAGTACTTCCTAAAGGTCAGTAATAAAGTTACACCAAATATCATGAGGTTTTGAATTAATTAAATGCCTTAACTAAATGTTTTTAATAAATGGCAGAAAGGAAACTAAAACAAGTTTGTTCTGAAAAGTTGCTCCAAATGATCTCAAATTTTTACCAAGGCTGCTTTGGGTTAAATAAGAATTTACTGAAAATATTCAGAAAGTTTTGACTTGTTTAAGTGCCTCAATTAAATTCTGGAAACTCGCAGATATCAAGAAAACGGGAAAATAGAGAAGAATTGCCAGGGGGGGGGTTTCTGGAAAATTGTTGTCCTTCTTCAACCTCCTGTACGACCATGGCAGGGAGGAGCTGAGCCACACGATGCGGCCCTTCCACACGTCCACCATCGCGGCGCCCCGAGCAGGATAAGACCCCCACGACGCCCTCTCTCGTCTCTCTGCCCTCACCTCACATCCAAACCCTAACCCTAGCGCGCTCTCTCTCGTTTTACTTCCATGGTCGAAACCTTAGCCGAGATGGAAGAGCTCGATGCCGGCGCTAGAAGCATCCTCGAGAAAATCGGGCTGAACCATTAGCTCCGCCTCACCGTCCTCTAGCTCCACGCCAAAGGAATTAATCCGGGCCGCCACCGTTGGGGAGATCGACGCCATCTTCTCCGACCGGCCGAGCACGTTCGCCGCGCCAATGCAGCCGCTACCGGTCGTCTCCGGCCTCGCTGAGCAACCCCACTCTACCAGGGTGAGCTTCTCCTTCAATTCCCGGCCGTTCCCCTCTCGTTTGCGCGCCCGAGTCGCCGCCCTAGGCCTGGTTCAGGTAGTCGCCGGCAGTGCCGTGCTCCCTGCTTATTTCCCGTACAGCTAGAACGACGTTTCGTTCTTTTTTTTGAAATTTAAAACCACTATATTAAGGGTGCAAGCAAGCCGCCTCATTAAAAACCTTCCAGTCCCTTTCGGTACCCTGGTTAGGAAAAGAGTTTCGTTCTTGGTTCAGTTAGCGCGCTAGAAAAACCTCTTAAGCGTTCAGATCTGAAGCTATACACGAACGCACAATAAGCCAAGTGGTTGTTGGCTATACATCTCACCTTGGAGACCCGAGTTCGAATCCCTGCGGAGGCATTATGCCCAACCTTTTTTTGGGATTTAATCCCCACGGCCGGTCCCACATGTCATCGGCCCTGGAGCCTAGGTGGCATCCACCACACCTCGTCAGCGCCTCCGTGGCCCTGGGTCTACGCGTCAGTTGCACCGATAGCCCACAGCCCGGTGCAAAAACAGTTCGGACGTTTTCTGAAATTTTGTTCTGAAAACAGAAAAGCAGATGCAACTCATTTAATCTAAAATCCATAGAATATTCATACATGCTCCAAATGTGGTGATTCAAATTTCTACAGACTCACAGTGAGTAACACTTTCTGTATATGTAAAAGTTGCAACATGTTTCTGTAATAAATTTTGCACTAAGTAATTAAATACAGAAATGTCTATTAAACTTTGAAACTTTGGAAATTCATAACTTGAGCTCCGTGAATCCAAATTGAGCAAACTTGGGATCTAAAATTTTGTGTTAACAAAATCTACACAATGGTATTTTATATGGTCACAATTGAATTAAATTTGAACATGTTTCCTTCTGTTTACTAAAAGGGGCAGTATAAAAATGCTTATGAAAAAATGCATAATAAATTCAACAATGATCCAAAAATTATGTTTAATAGCTCAAAATGTTCATTGAAACATTTGCTACATGTTTTCAACCTTTTAAATACAATTTGTCCTCTAAGGTACCTCTGTTTAAATTGTTTACCAAAAATGGCAGAAATGAATGCAATAAGAATTAATTCATATTTATTGTTTTCTTCACCCCAAAAATTATGGAAACTATATCAAATTGAAAAGCACTTAAGGTAACATCAGAGAACATCATTTTCATGCATGTTGACAAATTAATTAGGTACTGGTCTTGTAGTAACAATTAGTATGACACTAAGGTAAATATGAGTGTCGCCAAATAATGCATAATTATTTGGGAGCAAACATTTAACATGAATTCATGTCCATGATCTCTTACTTGCATTAAAATGTCATGTCATCATGAGTGTGCATTGCACCTGTTGTAATTGTTGTTTATTGTGTTTCCTTTCCGAGGTTGTTTGTGCTTCGGTAGATCGAGGAGTTGAAGTGCAAAAAAATTCTTCGACGATTCCTACATCTGTCATTTCAACAAGGCAAGCGTAAATCCACTTCTTTGAGCATCACTCTTGACCTATGTTTTCTCTCAAGTATTTTCTCCACCATAATATTGCATTCGATTCAAATGTTTTGGCTATACTCTCCTAGTAGTTGCATTCTGTTCCGGACACCAATACCTATTTCCCTTCCTATTATCCATAGCTTGTGTGTGGCCCGAGATACTGCTATATGCTATTTAATTGCTTAGCCATGCTTAGTTGAGTACTTTGGGTCCGATGAATGGATCGTGGTTGGATGATATTATATCATGTCCGGATGTGTTGGAGACCGGTTGTCTTCAATTAAAATGCTAAATGGCGTGGATGAGTTGCCATCGGTGAATGATGGTGTTTTGCCCCACTCACGCCCCTAGGAGAGAGTTCTTTACCTCTTGAACCAAGACTGAGCGTGCTTCCATCGGTGGGACATATGGACTCCCTATCGACCAACTAACTTGTGAGGGTGTAGCCCGGGGTCCTTTAGTTTGAGCTTTCCATTTGCGTGTGCGTGAAGACGATGGACGAGCTGCGAACAAGGACGGTGGTGTTTAGGATGGTGGCCTCGGTCCAGGGTGTCGGAGGCACTGAACCTGGACTACGCTTCACCAATGATCCCAGGATAGATTCATGCAAGCCAAAGGTTGTAACCGCGCCCACTCTGCCGGCCTCCCAGGAAGAGGATGTGATCATGCATGATCAGGCAAGGAGCCGGACGGTACTGGTGGTTAAAATAGTACACCCCTGCAGGGTTAATCTTTTCGAAAAGCCGTGTCCACGGTTATGGACGCTTGGGAATGGACGATAAGATCATAGAGAACCTGAACAATAAAATTTGAGTAGACATGTGTGATGCTGGATTGGTGGATGCAATTGATCAGAAGCTGAAGAGAGTTACAATTTCTATCTCATTTCAAAACCTTCTTATAGACGTTGCCAAGTTGGTCTTTTAAAAGAAAACTAGCTTTCCGCAAAACAGCTATCAAATAGCCTTGCTAAAGCCTCATTCGAGCTATAGCTCTAGTAACCTTGCGAGTGCCTCCTGTACTCACCGTTGCTTTGTTGAATTTTTATTCTATTCTAGCAGAGGACTTCTCGGAAGTCAAAGGTGATTTCTTCGTGGACGTCGACGAGTAGTCTGGGTTTTCCAGGTGGCAGCCTGGGGTGGTTAGGAGCAAGATGGCGCTGACTTGTTTATATGCAGGCCTCTTAGGCCATATTTTGGTTCTTGTTGTTTAGAACAACTATACCTGCTTCCGATTGTTGTAATGTTGGGTCCATGACCTCTGATTGTATTCTGCTATATTTTCTCTGTTAAGAGTTGAAATATATATGCTTTGTGTCGTATAGACTGTGATGTGCCAGTTTGTTCCGAGTCTTGATCTCTTTATTATGCAACTTGGTTGGGCCCGACGTTATGTCATGACTGAGGGGTTGTGGGCCGATGATCCATGAACGAGCCGCGCCTGCTGATGTGATTCAGCCTAGGGGATGGTAACGCTGGTAACCTTAAGTCGGGTATCGTAACCGGTGACATCCATCACTTTGCATAGTTCCGAGGTCGGGGCGTTACAAGTTGGTATCAGAGCAGGACTGCCTATAGGAAACCCTTCTATTGGTCGATGTTGAGTCTAGTGTTTGTGAAAATTATTTCTAACCTACAAATGAGTTATGAAAACCCTCTTAGGATTCTTTTTACTCCTTATCTGGTATCGCTCTATCTCTGAGTCATCGTACCTTATTTGCTTTAAATGTTTTCTCGTTTATCTGTTACTTCTAAACTTTAGGTTCACGGGGTTGGTTTCTTCCTTTAGTATACTACAAGTGAGTTTGTATCTTTCATCATGATCCGGAGAAATTTCTGTGTTTGGAAACACATTCCCTTTCATTGCTTGGATGTTTTCCATCTGAGTAGTTCCCCATTCCTTGTGTTTAACATAAGGTCTGCAACCGTTGGTCCCGGATGGTGCTACAATTCTAGAGTGTTTAATCATGTCAGTTTCACTGGGATTTTGTCTCGCTCCTCTTTTGAGAGTCGGACATAATAGTCCATTCCTTGAGAATCTAGAACTATTCCTTCGTTGATCACCGTTCAAAAACCTCTACTCATACACTCTATGTATGAAGTAATCCCTCGCCTAACCAGAGCTGAATCTCAAGCAACAACGATGGTTGGTGTTCTTCAAGCTTATTAATGTAGGTCTCCTGCTTGAACCCTCGGTGTCAAAGTAGTTTCGCCTTCTTACTCAATGCTTATGGTCTTGTGCAAAGTTCATATTTACAATTATTATGGACTTGTGCAAAGCTCATATTCCAGTTCTTATGGACTTGTGCAAAGTTCATATTTCCAAATTCCTATGTTCTCGTGCAAGTTCGTATACAATTCCTTGGAGCAGAAGAAGGCTTCCTGTAAGTGGGGTAGATCTTCGTCCTATCTCTCGCTCTTTTCTACTCTAGGAATCTCGGGACGAGATTCTTGTAAGTGGGGTAGTTTGTAACAGCCGTAGGCTGCTACAGAAAGCTACTGCAAAATTTGGGTAAAATTTTCACTTTTCCCTTTCTTCATGCATCATGGCATCCATATTAAATTGCTAAAAATTAATCAAGCAAGCTGCAAAGCCTTAAGAGAAAACAAATCAACTCACAATGACAACCATTTCTTGATCTTCCATACTTGTCAAGGAAGTTTCAAGAATTAAATTGATAGTTTGGCAGCTATAATAAAAATGCCAATTGTTTATAAAAAGAGAGGCATGCAATCTAGCTTCATTCAAATGATTTTCAGATTGTTTTCAAAACCAAAGTTCATTACTGAATTGCTAAGTTTAATGAAAAACAAATGTTGAAAACAAATTAAAGAGGTGGCAGCACCACTCATAAAAATATTCAACATATTGTTCAAATTCCATCCTTGCAATTTTTCTACTAAATTGAATTTTCTCAAAGGGAAAAATAAAACTATTTTGTGAGCTTCCAAACTATTTAGTAGTTTTTCATTTTAACATTTCTAGTAGTATTATTATAATATGGACTACTGGTTAAAGTGGAATGCATGGCGATGGTCGTACGTCGCACAACGTAGTCGTTCCCTAGAACAAGAAAACCCGTGCATGATCCGGAGCCTATGAATCAAGGTTTCGCCTGAATTGGAGTGTTGGAAGCAATCCAAAAGTTGCATGGGGCAGAAATTTATGCATATAGCTGCGGTGGGCATGGAAAGAGGAAACATAAAAAATCCATAGTGTGACCCTCTTTACAGATAGCACTTACCACACACAAAGATTCTGCACTTATATTTTTTTTGGAAAAGGAGGCAAAGCCCCAGCCTCTGCATCGGATAGATGCATACGGCTTTTATTAGCAAAGATATTCAGAGTATTACAAAAGATGAATCATCAAGATTACAGTAGCAATGAATCGGGTAAAAAAAGGACCAACATCCACTAAGAGGCACAAATCCTAAAATCATGCTGCCACCCGTTGGAGGAAAGGATGACCCTGACTAAAGCCAGCAACCGGTTGCATCCAGCCTCCATAAACTGGCGCTGATCCGGTGGTAGAAGGAGCGACCATGCAGAAATCCAATAGGTAGCCTTGTGTATAACCTGCAAGAAATGAACATTATGTACTCTGTTAAAGATCGCATCATTGCGACAATTCCAAACCGCCCACAAGAAGGCACAAGTCCCAATCCTAATACATCGTTTATCATTCTTGTGAACACGAAGCAGCCATCCACCAAACATATGGTTAAGACTCTCAGGAGGGGAGATATTAAAAGCGAAATGGAGCAATCTCCAAATTTTAATCACAAACGGACAAGAAATGAATAGGTGTTCAATAGTTTCATCATGATTACAGAAAGCACACTTTGTGCAACCATGCCAATTACGTTTCATGAGGTTATCCTTTGTCAAAATTACACGCTTGTCAAGCAGCCACATGAAAATTTTGATCTTCAGGGGAATTTTCAACTTCCAAAGATATTTATGTTCAAAAGGAGGGTTAACATTCATGTAATCATTGTACATGGATTTCACCGAGAAGGCTCCGTTAATATTCAGAGACCAAGAGAACACATCTTCCTCCTTAGAAAGAGAAATAACCATAAGCTTTTGGACAAGATGCATCCATGATGTCCAATTGTTCCCTTGTAAATTACGTCTGAATCGCAAGTTAATGGGAGGTGCAGTAGCTAACACATCAGCAACAAGTACATTCTTGTTTCTAGTAATGTGATATAACCCATGGTACTGAAGAGCCAACGCTTGATCCCCCAACCACACATCTTCCCAAAAACGAGTTTGTTTGCCATTGCCCAGCACAAACCGACCTCGCGAAAAGAAATCAAGTTTTACTGACAAGATACCCCGCCAAAATGAAGAATCCGAAGGTTTTGGTTTAACTTGAGCTAAAGTTTTATCCCCTAAGTATTTATTAGTCAATAGCTCCTTCGAAACCCCATCCTCTTTAAGAATTTTGAAGAGCCATTTGCTCAACAAACATTTATTCTTAATGTCCAAGAGTTCAATACCTAAACCCCCTTGGTCTTTCGGTCTACAGATTACACTCCATTTCGTCAAACGATATTTCTTCTTCTGTTGATCACTTTGCCAGAAGAATCTACTACGGAAAAAGTCCAATCTCTTTCGCACTCCCACTGGAATTTCTAAGAAAGAGAGTAGGAACATGGGTAAACTAGTTAGGACTGAGTTAATAAGGACTAATCTGTCACCGTAGGATAAAAGTTTACCAGCCCAAGAAGCTAGTTTTTTCTCAAAGCGATCTTCCACCATTTTCCATTCTTTAAGTTATAATTTTCTATAGTGAATTGGAATACCAAGGTATTTAAAGGGCATAGTCCCAGCTTCACAACCGAAAATACTTCTGTAATCATCCAAATTCTCTAAAGCGCTGCCAAAGCAAAAGATTTCACTCTTGTGGAAGTTAATCTTAAGACCCGACAACTGCTCAAAAAGCGACAAGATTAGTTTCATGTTCACAGCCTTTTCCAGATCATGCTCAAGGAAAAGTATTGTGTCATCCGCATATTGTAAAATGGAGATACCGCCCTCCACCAGATGAGGAATCATGCCACCAACCTGCCCATCCTCTTTGGCTCTATTAATAATAATAGCTAACATATCAGCTACCAAATTGAAAATCAGTGGTGAAAGGGGGTCACCCTGTCTTAAACCTTTAAAAGTTTGGAAATAATGACCAACGTCATCAATTACCCGAATTCCCACGCTGCCCCTCTGAAAATAATTAGACACCCACTCACACCACTTAGAGTGGAAGCCCTTCATCCTCAAAACTTGCTGGAGAAAAGTCCAATTAACCTTATCATATGCCTTTTCAAAATCAATTTTGAAGAGCACACCATCCATTTTTTTAGAATGAAGTTCATGAATAGTTTCATGCAAAATTACCACTCCCTCAAGAATGTTCCTACCCGGCAAGAAGGCTGATTGGGTTGGTTGAATAACAGACTGCGCAATCGTAGTCACACGGTTAGTCCCAACCTTCGTGAAAATTTTGAAGCTCACATTGAGTAGACAAATAGGTCTATATTGTTCTATTCTAGTAGAATCCTCTTTCTTTGGTAACAACGAAATAACACCAAAGTTCAAACGGTAAAGAGGCAAGTGACCAGCGTGAAACTAATGAAACATGGCCATTAAATCATTTTTAATGGTCGGCCAACAAAGTTGGTAGAATTCGGTGGGAAACCCATCAGGAACAGGGGCAGTGCTCCTTTTCATACGAGAAATAGCTTCAAAAACCTCCTCCTCAGAAAAAGGTGCAATCAAAATATCGTTCTCCTCAGCCGAAACACGATCAATATCGTCAACCTTATCTTCATCCAAAGAGAAGAAGTTCGGTTCAGGAGGACCAAACAGACTTTTATAGAAATCATAGATAAAGGTTTTGAGATTCATTTCACCCACAATAGTCCCTTCATCCTGTTCTAACTGAAAAATCCGTTTCTTCCTATGTTTCCCATTTGCAATCAAATGGAAATAACGTGATTATCACCGCTTTCTTGAATATGTTTTACCTTCGCTCTCTGGGCCCATTTGGCTTCTTCCTCACGTCTAAGCCTAGCAAGACATGCATCCGCATCGTTCTTGGCTTTTCTTTCCGCTACAGATAACGGTACTGACTCAGCTCGAATGTCAAGTTCATTAATAAGAAGGAGCAATTTCTCTTTCTGCATTCTATATTGACCACTTAAATTTTTTAGCCCAGCCCCGCAAGAATTGCCGTAGGTGTCTAATTTTGTTTTGCCAAATTTCTATAGGAGAATGGCCCTCTACAGAAGAAGACCATTCTCTAGCCACAAGGTCCAAAAACCACTCTTTCTTAAGCCATGCCAACTCAAAGGAGAACCTGGATTTATTCCCAAGGTGAGCTTGTTGACCAGAGTCAATAATAAGAAGGGTATGATCGGAGCCAGTACGCGCCAATGCATGCACTGAAACCAACGTGAACTTTTGTTCCTACTCGACACTCGCAAGAAATCTATCCAATTTTTCGAAAGTTTGATTTGCCCCTCTACTAGCCCAAGTAAATTGTCGTCCCGAGAATTCTAGGTCTTTCAAATCAAGACTCTCAATAATAGCATTAAAAATAAAAGGCCACCGCGCATTGAAATTATCATTATTCTTCTCATTTTGTCGCCTAATAATATTAAAGTCCCCCCCCCCCCAACAAGCAAAGGTCTCTCTTCTTTTTCACAGATACGAACCAACTCTGCCAAGAAATCATGTTTGAGAGCATCTTGAGCCGCCCCATACACCACTACAAGGGACCAAAGGAAGGCATCCGACTTATTTTTAAGTTGGAACTTAATACAAAAATCACCTGCCTCTACGTTCTGAACCTCAAACATCGTGGGATCCAAATTCTGCACTCATATGACTAAATGAGAGTTATCGTGTGAGATGTTGTGCTCAAATTGGGGTTTCCATGTTACGGTTACCTACCTAGAACAAAGAATGATAAAATGTCTTTGGTGAACCAACTTTCGACACAGGTCAAAGGGATAGACGACGAGGGGCTGATAGATCAGAGGTTGGCCGGAATCGGAGCGCCACAGCGTCGAAACAACACACATTTTTTCAAGTGTCCTACTATATGTATAATACTATTGTAAATCTTGGAAACATGTAATAGGAAACTGCAAAGGATGTCTCGCTTCATACAAAGAAATTACCCGCACGAAGATTCCGCACTTAGAGGGGAAAAATCCCACCACGAGGTCACGGAATTGAATCTTGCGACAAAATGAGCTCAGTTTTTGTTTTTCATGTTCCTATGAACTACTTTAACACACACACAAAATACTATTGGTCAACCCCCTTTCAATGCTGGTCAAATGGGTAGATGTTCTCGCGCCCCCACGATTAAGGTTTCGCCCGTCTTGGGGCGTTGGAGCGTCGGAATACCACCAAACTTGTATTGGGTTCTAATACTTGTGTTAAATTGTGGTGGCTTAGAACATGGAAATAGCCAATAGACAACTCTAAAGTGTGACCCACTTCACAGACATTACTTACTCCGCCGGAAGATTCTACAATTATATGGCCAAACACCCACCACACCGTCACCACATGGAAACTTGCAACAACATACGATAAATTTTGGATTTACATGTTAATATTCCCAAAATATACAAAAATAAGGATAAAACATGATCGATTGTTCCTCAAAATTGACAATAATTGCGTGCTCTATCCGCTCCCCTCAGGTGTGCAACTCTCTAGTTACATTACACGATCAATAAAAAATTCTTAATTACACGGTTAACTGAAGCTCTTGACTAACCATATTAAGAAACAAAACAGAGAGATAACTAAGAGGTTCAACATGGCAACATGATGAAAGAATCTAGTTATAATACTCACAATTTATTTTGGTACATGCGTCGGATGCACGGATGGTGCAGAAGTTGACCTGCATGATTTTTCTAGCATTTCACGGATTAGAAGAGATATATTGCTACATGTTCAATTCGTAGATCAGCATCATGCCAACATGAGAACAGATAGATGACAGAAGGAAAGATTTGGTTTGTACACCAATTATCATGTGGAGTTAATGCTCTCCCTACCATTTCGTTTGAATTATTTGGTAGATTTGGTTAGACTTGATTTTTCTCCTAAATCGGAGAAAAATACAATAAACCATATATTGCGATGTTATCCGGAGATGAGGTCCAAGAAGCATTTTTAAGAAGATAAAAATCAAGGTATCTGCGTTGGTTTATAAATAAAACCATATATTGTTCATTATTCACAAAATCAAGGTAGCTATGCTGAACAAGTTGTCTAAAAAAAGGAGAAAACTACAAACTCGTTATAATATCTCCATAAACCAAACATAAACCCTATGAAAAGTGACCAAAACAATATAAATTACAAAACTCTGAGGTATAATCTTCAATGATGGCGCGTCGAATTTACATCGGAGATCAAGAGACAAACCGTTACTATCAATGGATTTTTATATCCTCCGGTGAAGGCGGCTATGGTTTCATGCTCGGCTGCACATGGACCGGAGCGGGGAAACGCTTTCCATGCATCTACATTAATAATACATAGTGCCAGCACCCTCATATGGCTGTTGCCAAAGAGGTGGCTTCACATTACAGACATTTATGTCCCAGCACTTGTGTATGTTTCCCTCTATAAATAGCATCACATGCCCTCATCATATACACATCAGCTACCGCCATCTCAATCCATCTTTGCTGACCTTCTGTCTGTCTCTCCATCTTCAAATTTGTAGCTAGCTAAGTATCTTGCCACATCTCCGATCAATGGCTCCTATGGGTTCTCCCGTGCTTAAGTTGGCTGCCGTAGCCATCTGCGCCATGCTGGTGTTGCCATCCCTGGCGTTGGCATGTGATGATTCTACTACATGTGACAAGAAATGTCAAGATGCATGTGTCCCATTCGCGGATGCGTCGTGCCAGGGCCTTTGCAACACCGCTACAGCGACGCGTACGGCGTGCTTAGTTGCGGCGTCTTCTGCTTGCGGGATCCTTTGTACGTCCATGTGCACAACAGAGGTGAAGGGTTGATCTACCTGCTCGTCGTATAGTAGTTTGTGTGCTTTTCTTGCTTCCTGGTGTATAATAAGTGTGCATGTACTTATGTATACATGCTCCTTGTGGTTATAGCCAGGAGGAAGCATGCACGGTCGAGTGATAGGTCCAAGCATGCTCGCATTGTCAATCTTGTGTTTTAATGTTCCATTTCCCTTTGTGCACACAAACTCTATATGTATTTGGTCTTTGTTTTAATGATGAAGTCTCTTATCCTTGCAATATATATACAAATTCAAGTGGCTACAAAAGGCTTCATACAGCATTAAAATGACCGGCTCCTCGTGGTTATTGAGCCGTCGGAGCAGTCGACAGTATCTCCATACACCAAACATGAACCCTATAACGAGTTAAGCAAACAAATAGAAGCACAACAACTCCAAGGCAGATTCTTTGAGAAGGGCTCGTGGTGACGATGATGCGACAAAATACTACCATCTCTGTATTTTCATCCCCAAGCCGAGCATCCTGCCATCGACATGTTCCAGAGAGCGACGAAGACACGTCGAGATTGAGGGATTAGATATCTTGTGATTTCACTAGAGTATATGCGTACATGTCAGCGATGCTGTCGCTAACATCAATATTCCTTCCGGCTGATAATATCTCATACCGCATTGCTTCCGCTCATTTGTGGCTCGACTTTCAATCCACCTACATTGGCGACAAATGGGACCTACACAAAGTTCAGCAAGAAGATACCCATAACATGCCTCACGGAGCACCCCCGAGCCAAACCAATCCCGGTATAGAGATGGACACGTCCCATACCGCCGCCAACAGAGGATGCATAGGGGAGGAGAAGGCTATCACCATAAATGGACGTGGCCACCATGTTGTAGAAAAACTACGGCCGGTGACAGCCACAGATGAACTAGGCTCGTTGCCCTACTCCTGTACCATTTTTGTCGTCATCGGATCAGCTCTATACTGCAACACCAGTTCCCATACGACCAAGCCTACAATGCCACCTGTCTAGAAAGTGTACATCGACGCTACACCTTGAGGGCGGCGTAACTGCAAGACGGGAGTCGGTGCAGCGGCTGGGGTGCCACCGGCAGCGTACATGCCTGGGAAGGCGCGTCGAAAGCCGGCAACGTGGACCAATGGCAGCGGCGCTACGGCCCGAAGGGGCGGCACAACGGCAGCCCATAGCTCGATCGGTGATAGGCGCGTACTCGGGGACGTGCTTGGCGAAGACAAACGCATGATCGGTTGATCAGACCGATGAAGCATTGTGCCATGGCGTGGACGACGAAGCGCATATGAGAGTCGATGGCGACGTTGTCGGTGGAATCCCGGTCGACGACGGCGAAGACGAACCAACAATGGATGCCACGCGGACGAGAGCAACCGGAAGCGACGCATCAAGGCGTCCCTCGACGCGTCCGACCTTGCCGCACGGTTGGTGTAGATGATCTGGTCGGTGCGGAGTCGACGCAGGCAAGTCGGTTGCGGCCTACCGAAGCAGGCGCGGCAACCGGCCTTGAGGAGCCGGCCGGTGCGGAGTCGGCGCCGGCGTGTTAGCCGCGATAACCAGCGTGGAGGAACCTGCCGGTGCGAGTCAATGCCGATGTCGGAGTAGAGGCGCCTGTAAACGACGGGCGGTGAGCGACGCAATCCGATCTATGATCGGCAAACCAATATAAAAAACGTCGGACAAGTGACCGGCGGAGAAAAAGACTCTCTACGGCAGCCGATCAACTTGACCAGCGAACGAACCCTAGGTACGGAGGCGCGGCCCCCGACGGAGAACATGGAGATCGTCCTCCCCCGGGGCGGCGCGGTGCGGAAGCGCATGCGGCGGCTAGGTCAAGGATCTTGACGCTCTGATACCATGTAGAATGATGAAATTAGCGGAATATGGTGGATTTATTATTGAGCCTCTCATAGACGAGTAAATATTGGGGTACAAACTTGGAGAGCAAGAAGTCTCGTAGAGATAGAGTAGAAGATTGAATACAAATCCTAAACTAAACTAACAAATATACGTACACCTAATATATCTCTAACAACCGGTATCTCCGACATTGTAGCGAGGGAAACATACACGTCATGCCCAGGATTTTCCTAGAGACGCCCTCCGATGGCAACGAGAGGGTGTTGCCGTGTTGGAGGTAGAGGCAGTGTCTCGCTCTTGGCTGCACATGAGAGGTTTATCCTGCTCTTTTTTTGCACAACATGCTTCACATGCACCTAAATCAATTATACGTGCTGCCAACACCTAGACATGGCTAAATTACAATGATAATTGATGCTCTGAACTAACAGCAGCATGAAAAAATATAGCGATAATTATGAGGTTTTAAATAGCAACATGATGAAATAATCTTGTTATAATACTCACTGTTTAGTTGGGATCATGCGTCGTGGTACATGCACAGATAGAGCACAAGTTGAACAGCAGGTTTTTTTTAGCACATCACGGACCGAAAGAGAGATATTCCTCCATATTCAGTTAGCAGATCAACAACACGGCAACATCACAAACCATAGTCGATGGAAAGGAAGATTTGGTTTTTACCCCAATTATCATGTACAGTTAATCACTAGTAGAAAAACCCCTATATAGGTTTTTGGCTGTAGTCCCCATTAGCTTACCAACCGGGATCAGAGGGGGGCAGGGCAACAGTTCGTCTCGCTCGAACCTTTTTAGTCCCGGGACGTAAGACGGCCCGGGATAAAAAGTCGTCGGGCAGCCGTTCCCCTGGCCGGAGAATATTTAGTGGCCCAACCATTTGTCTCCCGCGTTTCGACAGTTGTTTCACCGTCGGGGAGAGGCTTAAAAACAGAGAAATGCCTAATTGCTACAGTACCGCGCCCCCTCTCTTCTTCCTCTTGCTCTCCTCTCTCATCTTCCCCATTTTCCACCATGTGAATTGAGCTGTTGGATTTGACCACACATGGCAGGATTCTCGAAGTCGCCTACACAAACGAGAGCTCCCGGATTTTGGGTCTTCTTGACCTCTCGAAGAAATGGCTTCGCGGGGATGGTGGGGATTTTCTTGGCCTTGATCTCGAGTACACGGCCGATCAAAAAGATGTGGCCGTCATCCAAATTCTTTTTGAATCAACTCATACATTAATGATCTCCATGTAATTCTTTTTGAATCAACTCATACAATACTTGGGCTTCATTTTGGTTCTGAATCGGAGAAAAATAAAATAAACATATATTACGAAGTAATTCGGTGATGAGGTTGATTTTTTTTTGCGTGAAACAGTTTGAATGCATTTAAATTACTAATTCTTTTTGTGTGCACTTTCACCTGGCTAAATTATATGGGTAATTTGTTCTGATAAGAAAATAGTAGAGATATATCTTAGAGGTTTTACATGGCAACATGAAAAAAGAATATAGTTATAATACTCAGAGTTTAGTTGGAATTATACATCCGATAGTTCCTAAGTTGACCTTGAAGTTCTTTTTACAACTTTGCGGATCGTAAGAGATATATTCCTCCATATTCAATTAGTACATCACCAGCACAACCACCATCACAACCAATAGTTGGCATAAGTTGACCTTGAAGTTTTTTTTTACAACTTCGCAGATCGCAAGAGATATATTCCTCCATATTCAATAAGTACATCACCAGAACAACCACCATCACAACCAATAGTTGGCATAATAAAAATTTGGTTTGTAACCCAATTATCATGTGGCCTCAATGCTCTCCATATCATTCTTCATGAATTAATTTATAGGTTGGTCGGACGTCAATTTGGTCTAAAATCGGAGAAAAATAAAATAACCATATATTGTAAAGTATTTCGATGATGAAGTCGGACATTGAGTAATTAGATATCTTGTGATTTCACTAGAGTATATGCGCACATGTCGTCAATGTTGTCACTAACATAAATATTTCTAACGGGTGTTAACTTTTCATACTCCTCTCTTCTCTCATTTGTCGTTCGACGTTCAATCCGCCTCCAATGGCGACAAAAGGGACACATACAAATTTCAGAAAGAAAATTATTGTAACATGCCTCACAGAGCACCCACGAGCTAAACCAATCCTGATCTAGAGATGGGGGCGTGCCTTACAACCTCCAACGGAGAATTCAGAGAGGAGCAGAAGGCCATCACCATTAATGGATGTGGCTACTATTTCGTAGAAATAACCACGGTCGGTCACAACCGCAAATGAACTAGGGTTGTCGCCGTATTCCTGAATCATTTTTCCCTCACCAGATGAGGCTTATGCCGTCAGACAAATTCCCGTACGACCATTCCTAGAACGGCATAGGTATCTCCGACATTGTAGCGTGGGAGAGAGACTCCCTCACGCCACAATGTACATACAATCAAGAAGAAGAACCTATCCTTGAGAGAGGAAAAAACGGCCGCTGATGTCGCCCGGGGTTTTCCTTTAGACGCCATATGACGGAAACGAGCAGAGGTGTTGTGGGATGGGAGGTAGAGGCTGTTGGAACGCGTAGAGATAAACGAAAACTTTTCTACACGGTATTTCCAATATCTAACCGAGGTAGAAGGCCACGATGATTAACACTAGACGCGCGGTTGCGGATTATCGATGAAGTGCGTCGGGGCAGTATAGTCCCACGATCCGATCCAGCCGATCCTCGAAGTGCTGAACGTACAACACCTCTGTCGGTATCCATACGTACAAGGAGGAGCTCCGACGGCAGACTGCTAGGTCTGGTGCGACGGCTAGACTGAATGGGGCTAGGGTTCCCAATGCATGGGAGTGGACTAACGTGCCCGCTGGGCAACCTGCGCCCCTCTTTATATAGCGAATGATTGTGGGCTTCGCAACACTTGTGGCCCATTCCCTCTGTGAGTCCGACTCACAAACTCAGTCCATTTCCGGTTCGGGTCCAACCCGACCAATACATTGCTCCCGCTCTTAAGTGTGCGACCCTGCAGGCTCATGGCGACTTGGACACGATTGGAGTCCGACTCCCAATCGATCAATCGGTAGCGGCTCCTAGCAGAACGTGCCGATTCCCAAGTCCCATTGAGTCATGACGACATACCTTTCAATTTGATATTCATCTTAGTCCCTTTTGCCTCACGATATACCTTGTCGAACTATAGGCGAATTATCGTCATCCCTTAAATAGTTTGACTCTCTTCTCGATCCGTGATATGTGATTCATCTGACTAACTCTTAGTCAACAGACACAGTTAACACTTAACTGAGTTGTGCATGGCCATGCTTTCTGAATCATATCACTCGAGAGGGCCCAGAGAATATCTCTCCATTCGGAGGGGCAAAATCCCATTTTGATTATCCACATCATGCAGCTTGCTTCTCATTCGACCCGAACCTTGCCTTTATAGCTGCCTTGTCACAGAACAGCGTTTGACAGAACCTAAGTCGGTGATCCACAACTCGGATTGTGCGACAACCTCAGGTCTAAGGATTACATTGATTGAGACATGCAAACGACGACATACTCGTTGCATCTCAATATGGGTCAGTCTGACTTGCTAAACTCTTTAGCCAAGTCCGTGAACGTTGGAATGGCATCACCATGCCCATGACAAGTGGAACCGTGTCATCAGCCAATTCTCACATTAGTTTAGGATGTGTATCCAGCACAACCTTAATGACAAAGGACAATTTAGTATGAAAAACACGAATATATAGGTCCACAATCGAATCACATATTGAATGATATATATCAGATGTTCAAAACAAGGACAACTTAATTAACTTTATGAATACAGTGGGAATTACATCATACATGATTGTCTCTAGGGCATATTCCCAACAGTCTCCCACTTGCACTAGAGTCAATCATCTTGGCATCATATGCCTAGCCATCGAATGCCCATACCTCTCATGTGCGCCTCATGCTTAGGCTGTGGTAGCGCCTTTGTCAACGGATCTGCAATGTTTGCATCCGTGTGTACTTTGCATAACTTGATATCACCTTGTTCGACAAACTGGCGAATGAGGTGGTAACGCATGAGTATATGTTTGTTCTTCTGGTGTTATCTCGGTTCCTTGGCTTGTGCGATAGCACCATTGTTCTCACAATATACATCCAAAGGATTGGACGCGCCCTGAACCATACCAAGATCTATCAGGAGGTTCCTGATCCAAACAGATTCCTTTGCTGCCTCCGAGGCAGCAATATACTCAGCCTCTGTTGTAGATGCAGACACCGTATCTTGCTTGGAACTCTTCCAGCTCACAGCTCCTCCGTTCATTACGAACACGTATCCAGATTGCGAACGAGAATCATCTGAGTCGGTGAGATAACTCGTATCTGTGTAACCCTTTACACTGAATTTCTCATCACCTCCATAAACTAGGAACATTTCCTTAGTCCTTCTCAAGTACTTAAGGATGGTTTTAACCGCTGCCCAGTGGGCTTCGCCAGGGTCAGCCTGGTATCTGCTCGTAACACTCAGAGCATAGGAAACATCTGGCCTAGTACAAATCATGGCATACATGATGGATCCGATTGCCGAATCATACGGGATCACACTGATCCGACTTCGCTCATCAGTCGTAGAAGGACACTGAGTCTTGCTAAGTTTTATGCCATGGGACATCGGTAAGAATCCCTTCTTGGACTCTTCCATTTTGAATTTCTTCAAAAGTTTGTCCAGATATGTACTCTGACTCAATCCAATGAGCCGCCTTGATCTATCTCTATAGATCCTGATTCCTAATATGTAAGTCGCCTCACCCAAATCCTTCATTGAGAAACTCCTTTCCAATGACTCTTTGGTTTCTTGCAACATCATGACATCATTTCCAATCAGTAATATGTCGTCCACATATAAGATTAGAAAGTTACTTTTCTCCCACTAAACTTCTTGTATAAACAAGAATCGTCATCGCTTTTGATGAAGCCAAACGATTTGAGTACCAAACCGAATGTTCCAACTCCGAGATGCTTGCTTCAACCCATAAATGAATTTCTGAAGTTTGCATACCTTGTCAGCATTAGCTGGATCGACAAAACCTTCGGGCTGTATCATATACACGTCCTCAGTTAAATTTCCATTAAGGAAAGCCGACTTGACATCCATCTGCCATATCTCATAGTCGAAATAGGATGCTATAGCTAACATGATCCGAACTGACTTAAGCATCGCTACGGGCGAGAAGGTCTCGTCGTAGTCAACTCCTTGAACTTGTCGGAACCCCTTCACGACAAGTCGTGCTTTATAGACGGAAACATTTCCATCCATATCAGGTTTCTTCTTAAAGACCCATTTACACTCGACGGGTCTTGCACCGTCAGGCAGATCAACCAAATTCCAAACTTGGTTTTCATCCATGGACTTTAACTCGGATCTCATGGCTCCAAGCCATGACTCGGAATCAGATCCCACCATCGCTTCCGAATAAGTTGCCGGCTCATTACTGTCTAACAGTAAAACATCACGAACATTTTGTAATCTGGCAGATCTCCGTGGTTCAGGTGCTGTTACCGGTGTAGGTACCACGATCGACTCAGCCTCCAAGGCGTTCGCCGACTCGCCCCTAGCCGGTTCCTCTCGAATTTCTTCGAGTTGCAGTGTGCTCCCATTGACTTCCCGACCGAGAAACTCTTTCTCCAGGAAGACACCATTCCGAGCGACAAACACTTTTCCCTCTTCCCGGTTGTAGAAGTAGTACCCCAAGGTTTCCCTCGGATACCCCACGAAAATACACTTATCCGACTTGGGCGTGAGTTTGTCCGACTGAAGTCGCTTCACAAATGCTTGACAACCCCAAATCTTAAGAAAAGACAAACTTGGCCTTTTGCCAGTCCACATCTCATGCAGTGTCTTCTCTACTGACTTTGATGGTACTATGTTTAGTGTGAACGCTGCAGTTTCTAGACAATAACCCCAAAATGATAAAGTAGATCTGTCCGACTCATCATTGATCGTACTATGTCCAACAAGGTCCGATTTCCCTGTTCCGATACACCGTTTCTCTGCGGTGTACCCGGCGGAGTGAGTTGAGGAACTATTCCACAACTCTTTAGATGGTCATCAAACTCATTGCTCATGTACTCGCCTCCACCGTCCGACCGTAGAAACTTTATTTTCTTGCCGAGCTTATTTTGTACCTCACTCTGGAATTCCTTGAACTTTTCAAAGGCTTCCGACTTGTGTTTCATTAAATAGATATATCCATACCTACTTAAATCATCAGTGAAGGTAATGAAGTACTCATAACCACCTCTGGCTGTCGTGCTCATTGGACCACATACATCACTATGTATTAGTTCCAACAAGTCGGAAGCCCTTTCACAACTCCTTGCAAAAGATGTCTTGGTCATTTTGCCTAGTAGGCATGATTCGCATGTCTCGAATGAATCTAAGTCAAACGAAGTTAGAAGTCCATCCTCATGGAGCTTCTTCATGCGCTTCCAACTTATATGACCAAGCCGACAGTGCCAAAAGTAAGTCATATTCAGATCATTTGGTTTCAACCTTTTAACATTTATGTTATAGACCGATTCATTATCAAGATTCAAAATAAATAATCCGTTCTGAACGGGTGCAGAGCCATGAAACATATCTTTCAAATATAAAGAACAACCATTATTCTTAATATTCGTCTCATAACCTTGTCTCATCAAACATGAGCCAGAAATAATGTTTCGACTAAGCACTGGAACATAATAACAATTATTTAGCTCCATTAAAAATCCTGATGGTAAATGAAGTTGCATCGTGCCGACTTCCAACGCAGCGACTCTCGCCTTGTTGCCGACCCGAATATCAACTTCTCCTCTTGCCACGCTCCTAGTTCTTACCAGTCCCTGCAACGAGTTGCATATGTGAATAACTGATCCGATATCATATACCCAAGAACTATTAGGCGCATCAGCAAGATAAATGTCTATAACATTGCACACAAGCGTACCTGAGTTGGAAGTCACACCTCCACTCTTGGCTCTGTCAGCCAAATACTTGGTGCAGTTCCTCTTCCAGTGGCCATCCTGCTTGCAATAGAAGCAGTTGGCTATGGCTGTAGGAGATGGCTTAGTCTTTGAGGAAGCACTCTCGATAGGGCCATGGGCCCTACCTCCTGACTTATCCTTCTTCTTCTTAGTCCAAGAACTCTTCTTGAACTTAGCCTTATTGTGCACAATCAACGCTTGACTGGCATTTTTCTTGATATCAGCCTCTGCCGTTTTGAGCATCCCATGTAATTCAGTGATACTCTTATTCATACCATGCATGTGGTAGTTCGAAATTAACGGACCATACACACTAGGAAGAGAGTTCAGAAATATATCAGTAGCGAACTCTTCGTTAATTGGGAAGCCCAACCGATCCAGAGACTGAATGTAACCAATCATCTTGATTACATGCGGACCCAGTGGATCGCCGTCTTTGAGCTTACAGCCCAGCAATGCTCGAGAGGCTTGATACCTCTCGGTCTTTTCCTGAGCCTGGAACATACTTTTGAGGCTTTCGATCATATCGTAGGCCTCAACATTCTCGAACTGCTGCTGCAAGTCCGGTTCCATGTGTGCAAGCATAAGACATCTAATTTTCGTAGACTCATCTCTAGTCTTACGGTAGGCATTCATGACAGCGACAGTCGCATCATCATCAGCCTCTTCTGGAAGTGGAGTTTCTAGAACATGTTCTTTCTTGTCATGCTTGAGGACTATCCTCAGATTACGATACCAGTTGGTGAAATTAGTTCCATTAATCTTATCTTTCTCTAGGATTGACCTCAACGCAAACGCGGACAACTGAGAAAGGTTGCTAGGTGCCATTGATCTACAACAGAAAATATGCAAAACACTTAAGACATGTATTCATAAAAGAGCAGGCATATTAAACGCTTTAATACTTATACTCCCACTAGAACCAACACCCCTTCGATGGTTGCTAAGTGATTCAAGATTCTAAATAAGCAAGCCGACTAGTGAGCTTTAGCATCACCGCTAGCCGTCATGTGATCTAGGTAGGCAACACCTTGCCAATCGTATCCAATACGACTCCTGTTAGTTGGGTGACATCACATGCCCCGGCTCCCAACCTACCTCGCCCCGAGCCCCACAACCGTTGTGATGGACTCGTCTAGATTACCAAGTGCTTCTGCTTGTAAGAGTCCGACTCAAACCCACCTAATCGGAAAGAATTGGTAGCAGCTCAATTTTATGAGCCCACTACCAAGAATGTCCGACTTGTGATGGTGCAGCACAGGCGGGGCGACCGACTAGACCTTCTTTGAGGGATTAAAATCTACCAACTATCTAAATAGAGGTAAATAGAGACATAACAATAACACAAATAAAGTAATTATAATGTGAAATGGTATGGCTCTCTTCATGGTGATCTCCATCTCCACAAAGTTTGTAAGTCGACTCGTGCCAACTCTTGTCACGTGCATCCTTACTCCATGTAACCGACTTGTACATCTACTTGCATGTCATCCGGGTTCTCCAACAAGCTACACTAGCTAGTAAATTAAAATTTACATAGAGAATCCGACACGCAGGACGGTATACAATAAAATGACAGCACCTAGGCTCCAGCCGGCTGACAAGAAACATGATACGCAGATCATGTATGGATTACACACATCACATGCACATAAGCCATACCATTCACAACATCCTGCAAAAAGAAGTTATGCATAGACGCGATATCTACCGACGTTGTGAAACTCGTAACGACATCTAAGGCGCTACGACAGGGCAAAGCCGGCGGTCCCGACGATTTCGGAAAACGCAGATCTCATTTGCGTTCCAAACATAGATTTCTTCATCGGATAAAACGATTTTACCCAAATCTGATCCATATTCCGATTCGATCAAACCCTTTGATCTTCGATGGCGGAAACCGACCGGTAGGGGTAAGTTGTTCCACGACCTTAGCAGTATGCTCACGAAAACCAGATCATCCATTAACCCCGAGTACGATTGATCCAACAAACCTTGTACAAAACCGATCTATCTCATAGACCGACCACCAAAACAGCAATTAGATCACATCTAACGCTAACTACATATCACATATGTACGGATCTCGGGCCTAATACCAGAAGCTACCGCTCTGATACCACTGTTGGAACACGTAGAGATAAACGAAAACTTTTCTACCCGGTACTTCCAAGATCTAACCGAGGTAGAAGGCCATGATGATTACCACTAGACGCGCGGTTGCGGATTATCGATGAAGAGCGTCGGTGCAGTGCAGTCCCACGATCCGATCCAGCCGATCCTCGAAGTGCTGAACGTACAGCACCTCTGCCGGTATCCACACGTACGAGGAGGAGCTCCGACGGCAGACTGCTAGGTCTGGTGCGACGGCTGGACTGAGTGGTTCCCAACGCATGGGAGTGGACTAACGTGCCCGCTGGGCAACCTGCGCCCCTCTTTATAAAACGAATGGTAGTGGGCTTCGCAACACTTGTGGCCCATTCCCTCCGTGAGTCCGACTCACAAACTCAGTCCATTTCCGGTTCGGGTCCAACCCGACCAATACATTGCTCCCGCTCTTAAGTGTGCGACCATGCAGGCTCATGGCGACTTGGACACGATTGGAGTCCGACTCCCAATTGATCAATCGGTAGCGGCTCCTAGCAGAACGTGCCGATTCCCAAGTCCCATTGAGTCATGACGACATACCTTTCAATGGGTCAGTCCGAGTTGCTAAACTCTTTAGCCAAGTCCGTGAACGTTGGAATGACATCACCATGCCCATGACAAGTGGAACCGTGTCATCAGCCAACACTCACATTAGTCTAGGGTGTGTGTCCAGCACAACCTTAATGACCAAGGACAATTTAGTATGAAAAACACGAATATATAGTTCCACAATTGAATCACATATTCAATGACATATATCAGATGTTCAAAATAAGGACAACTTAATTAACTTTACGAATATAGTGGGAATTACATCATACATGATTGCCTCTAGGGCATATTTCCAACAGAGGCGTCGTCTCGCTCTTGGCTAAACTTGGGAGGTTTATCATTCTCTTTATTTTTTGCAGAAATTTATGTGATTGTACCTAAATCAATAATACGTACTACTAGCACCTTCACATGGCTAAATTACAATGATAGTTGATGCTCTGGACTATCCCTAGCAAGAAAACAAATATAGCGATAAATGTGAGATTTGACAAAGCGACTAAGAGAATCTTGTAATAATTTTTACAATGTAGTTGGGATCATGTCGCGTGGTACATGCACAGATGGAGCACAATTTGACCTGTAGTTATTTTTATCACATCAAGGATCCAAACATATATATTCCTCCGTATTCAGTTAGGAGATCACTAGCACTTCTATATCACAAACCATAGTTGACAGAAAGGAAGATTTTTTTTTGTACCAAAATTATCATGTAGAGTTAATGCTCTCCATGTCATTATTTTTTACACAATTTGTAGATTGGATGGGCTCCATTTTGGTTCTCAATCGAAGAATATAAGATAAACCATATATGTCGAAGTAATTCAATGATGAGTCTGAAGATTTTTTCCATGAAACGGTTTGCATGCATCTAAATTACTAGTACATAGTGTGTGCACCTTCACCTCGATAAATTAATTGGGAAATTTATTCTATTAACTAACCACGATAAGAAAAAGGTAGAGAGGTAACTAAGAGGTTTACATGGCAACATGAAAAGAGAATATGGTTATAATACTCGGAGTTTTGTTGGCATTATGCATCGGACAATGCCCAAGTTTAATTTAAAGTTGTTGTTACAACGTCGTGGATCGTAAGAGATATATTCCTCCATAGTCAATTAGTACATCACCATCAACCACCATCACAACCAATAGTTGGCATAATGAAGATTCGACCCCACTTGTCATGTGTTCTCAATACTCTCCCTATCGTTCGGCTTGAATTAATTTATAGATTGGTTGGACTTCATTTTGGTGCTAAATGAAATTAAAATAATATAAACCCTATATTGTAAAGTAGTTCAAAGAAGAAGTCGAAGAAATATTTTTCGAATAAAAAAACAAAAAAATCTAGGGATTCGTTTCTTTTTGTACATGAAACCATATATTATTCATTATTAGAAAACTATGGGGAAAGTTGCGTAGAGATGCCGAACAAGTTAAGTAAAAAAAAACATGAGGCCTTCTACATCGTGACTGTATCTACGTACACCAAACATTGACCCCTACGACAAGTGATCCAACAAAATATTAAAACCACATGTCGTAGTGGTGTCACGACAGATGCCATAGGATAACTTAGTTTGGTGGCCGATGTAGACTATTGGTACCAGGGAGGGATATCGCATTGAAGAATGCACACGGAATACACAAAACAAACACACGATGTACCCACGTTCAGGACCCTCTTGAGGAGGTAATGCCCCTACTCCTGTCTGTCTGACTGTATATGGATGAGAATCCGGGTTAGAGAGGTGCTCCTAGAGCTGTATTTGATGGAGGAGGAAGAAGAAGCTCGTAGCAGAGCAGGGCTCTTTCTCTGGCTAGTGAGTGAACTACAGAACGTCTACAATGTCTTGCTCTGCTCATCCCTCACAAATGAGAGCTTGGGACACCTTATATACTGGAGCCCAGAACACTATGACTGAGCACACTGCTGCCAACTACAGCTACCAAAGTCCAACTTAGGTCATCCTCTATGCCCTCTTTGTCACCTCTGTCCTGGACAGGACATAGCCTCCCCATACCTGACCACTGCTCCCACGATCAGACGTGTTCAGCGCTATGCGAGAGAGACCTTTTCACCTTGTAACTTGCACCATGACGCTTGTACCTGCTTCACAACAGCAGGGATGTGATATATGCATTGACCTAAAGCCGAGATCAAAGATACCTTCCTTCTGCCAGGCTTCACCATGCCAGGCTTACACAACTCGTTCGGGTCTCCCCTGTAAGCATGGTACCACACGGTTATTCCGACATACCTTCTGTATGTCGGTCAGGACATGTCGGTATGACTATACCGGCCATATGTCGGTCCTTGCTATGTCGGTCAACCTTGACCCGGTCCACACCTGAACATCATTTTATCCCTGCCATGACCCTACCCGGGGGTCAACCTGACATTAGTCTCCAAGGAGAAGTCTTCAATAAGGGCTCTTCGAATTTTCATCCATGATGTCTGTATTTTCATCCCCAAGCCGTGCTTTGTGCCATCGGGTTCATTATAGAGTGAAGAAGACACGTGGACATTGAGTGATTAGATATCTTGTGATTTCAAGAGTATATGTGTTCATGCCGTCGATGATGTCACAAACATAAATAGTTTGAACGACAGATAATATTTCATACCGCACCCTTCCTCTCATTTGTCACTCGAATTTCAATCCACCTTCAATGGTGAAAAAATGGACATATAAAAAGTTCTGCAACAACATTATCCCATAACATGCCTCACACCGCCAACAAGAGATGGGGGCATCCCATACCACCGCCAACATAGGATGCATACCGGAGCAGAAGGCCATCATCATAAATGGATGAAGCTACCATGTTGTAAAAATAACAATGGTCGGTCACAACCGCAGGTGAACTAGGCTCGTCGCCCTATTCCTGAATCATTTTTGGCGTCATCGGACCAGGCGTATGCCACTACACCACTTCCCATACAACCAAGCCTACAAACCCACCGGTATCTCCGACATTGTAGAAAGGGAGAGAGAAACCATCACACCACAATGTACATACAAACAAGTAGAAGAACTATATGTGAGAGAGGAAAATACGGCCGCTGATGCTACCCGATATTTTCCAAGAGACGCCCACTAAAGGCAAAGATGAGACGTGTTGCAGGGTGAGAGGTAGTGGCGGCGTCTCTCTATTTGCTCTACTTGTGAGGTTTATCATTCTCTATTATCTTTGCGGAAATTTATGTGCATGCACCTAAATTAATAATGCGGACTATGAGCACCTTCACATGGCTAAATTACAATGATAGTTGATGCTCTGGACTATCGCTAGCAAAAAAATAGAGAATCGTGTTTTAATGCTCACAACGTGGTTGGGATCAAGAGTCATGGTACATGCACAAATGGAGCACAATTTGACCTGCAAATTTTGTAGCACGTCACGGATTGAAATATAGATATTCCTCCATATTCAGTCAGCAGATAACCAGCACAGAAAAATCACAACCCCTAGTTTACAGAAAGGAAGATTTTGTTTGTAACACAATTGTCATATAGTGTTGACATTCTCCATGTCATTATTTTTGAATTAATTCGTACATTGGTTGGGCTTCATTTTGGATTTGAATCGGCAAAAATTAAAATAAGACATATATTACGATGTTATTCGTTGATGAGGTTAAAAATTATTTTTTGCTCGAAACATTTTGCATGCATCTAAATTACTAATACATACTGTGTGCACCTTCACCTCGATAAATTACATGGGTAATTTATTCCGTTGACTAACCACTATAGGAAAAAAGTAGAGAGATAACAAAGAGGTTTTACATAAAAAGAGAATCTAGTTATAGTACACAGAGTTTGGTTGGCATTATCCATCGTATAGTTCCCACGTTGACTTTGAAGCTTTTTTTACAACTTCAGGGATCACAAGAGATATATTCCACCATTTTCAATTAGTACATCACCAGCACGCCACAATCACAACCAATAATTGGCATAATTAAGATTCCGCTTGTACCCCAATTATCATGTGGCCTCAATGCGCTCCCTATCATTCGGTCTGAATAAATTTGTAGATTGGTTGGACATCATGTTGATCCTAAATCGGAGAAAAACAAAATAAACCATATATTGTACAGTAGTTCAAGGATGAAATCAAAGAAGCATTTTGTCGAATAAAACAAAAACTCTAAGGATCTGCATCGGTTTCTACATAAAATCATATATTATTGATTATTCAAAAAATGCGGGAAAATCCGTGTAGGGATGTCGAACAAGTTAAATAAAAAACACGAGACCTACTACCTCATCGCAGTATCTCCATACACCAAACATGAACCTCATGACAAGTGACCTAAACAAATAGAAACACCAGAACTCCAAGGAAAAGTCTTCAATAAGGGCTCTTAGAATTTGCATCGATGATGATAAGACAAATGTTACGATCTCTGTATTTTCATCCTCAAGCCGAGTTTCGTGACACGAGTCTCATCCAGAGAGTGACATAGACACGTCGAGCTTGAATGATTAGATATATTCTGATTTTACTAGAGTATATGCGAACATGCTGGCGATATTGTCACTAACATCCTTATTTGTACTATCTGATAACATCTCATATACCGTATCGCTTTCTCTGATTTGTCACTAACATCCTTCTTGCAGAAAATGTGTTGCATGCAACCAAATCAATAATACGCACTGCCAGCACCTTCACATGGCTAAATTACAAAGGTAATTGATTCTTTGGACTAACCATAGCAACAAAAAATAGAGCGACAACTATGAGGTTTAACATAGAAACATGAGGAGAGAATCTTGTTATGATACTCAGAGTTTAGTTAGGTTCATGCGTCGTTGTCACAAGCAGAGATGGAACACAAGTTGACCCGCAGGCTTGTTTTAGCACGTCACTGACCCGAAGAGATATTATCATCCATATTCAGTTAGTAGATCACCACCACGCCAACATCACAAACCATACATGACATAATGGAAGATTTTCTTTGTACCAGAATTATCATGTAGAGTTAATGCTCACCATGTCATTCTGTTTGAATTAATTCGTACATTGATCGAAATTCATTTTGGTCCTGAATAGAACAAAAAACAATATATTACGAAGGAATTCGGTGACGAGAATGATTTTTTTTTGTGCATGAAACGGTTTGCGTGCATCTAAATTAATACTACATATTGTGAGCACCTTCACATGGCTAAATTACATGGGGTGGATTATTCTCCTGACAAACCACTGTAAGAAAAAAAGTAGAGAGATACCTAAGCCGTTTTACATGGAAACATAAAAAGAGTATACTTATAATATTCGGTGTTTAGTTGGGATTATGCGTCGTGGTCACATGCACGGGTGGTGCACAAGTTGACCTTCAGATTTGTTTTACATTTTCACGGATCGCAGGAGATATATTCCTCCATATTCAATTAGTAGATCACCAGCACGCCAACAACACACACCAGAGTTCACAGCACGGAAGATTCGGTTTCTACCCCAATCATCATGTGTAGTTAGTGCTCTCCCTATGATGACATTTGAATTAATTTGTAGATTGGTTGGACTTCATTTTGGACCTTCGTTGGAAAAAAAGTAAAAAACATACATTCCAAAGTGATTTGGTGATGACGTCGATCAGAGATTTTTCGAAAAGGATAAAAATTCCAAGCCTTTGCACCGGTTTACAAAGGAAATTATATATTATTCATTATTCAAAAAATCCAGGTAGCGATCTTGAACAAGTCGATTAAAAAATCACGATATCTACTACCTTGTGACAATATCTCCATAAACCAAACATATACCTCAGGCCAAGTGACGGAAACAAACATAAATAACCAAACTCGATCCTAGGCGAGAATTTCAAGAAGTCCTCGTAAAATTTTCATCGATGATAGTGAGACAAACCGTTATGGTCTGTCGAATTCCTTCCCAAAAGCTAAGCTTCGTGCCACCGGTCTCGTCAAGAGGATGAAAAAGACGCTTCCACACTGAGTGATTAGAGAACTCGTGATTTCACTAGAGTATGTGCAATGATCTTTCTACCAGCTGATGACATCTCATCTAAAGTAACACTCCCACTGTATCAAAATGTAAGATGTTTTAACGTTTTCTACGCAACACGTATATGTACATGTTTTAGTGTTTGATGCGCATGAATCTATACACTAAGACATGTCTAGATACGTGCTATCTGAAAAGTGCTAAAACATTTAATATTTTGATACGGAGGGAGGGAGTAATACATAGTGCCAGCACGTTCACATGGATATAGCAGTACCAACAGGTGGCTTCACATGGCCGTCATCACGACCCAGCACCTTGTGTATTGCTTCTATAAATACCATCGCTTCCCCTCATCGTATACACATCAGCTATAGCCATCTCAATCCATCTTTTCAACCCTTTGGTCTTGTACTCTTGTCTCCCCAGCTTCAACTTTGTAGCTCGCTAGCTAAGTCTCTTGCCACATCTCCGATCAATGGCTCCCATGGGTTCCCCTGTTCTTAAGCTGGCTGCCATAGCCATCTGCGTCTTGCTGGTGCTGCCATCCGTGGCGATGGCATGTGATGGCATTGATACATGTGTGGTCAAGTGTATAGATGGTTGTGCGCCATTCGCGAAAGGGGCGTGCCAGGGCCTTTGCAACACTGCCCCCGTAACGCAGGAGCCGTGCTCACTTCGGGTGACTACTGCCTGTCGGGCCCTTTGTATCTCCATGTGCGCAGTCGGTGTGCAGTGATGATCTACTCATAGTTTGTGTGCTGTTCTTACATCCTGGTGTAGAATAAGTGTGCATGCACTTATGTATACATGCTCCTCCCTGCATTTGCATACATTGTATAGCCATCCAAGCCAGGAGGAAGCATGTACGAGTGATACGTGGAAGCATGCTCGCATCGTCAATGTTGCGTTTTAATATTCCATTTCCCTTGCTTGGTGCACACGAACTCTATATGTATTGTTTTTCTATCTTAATGGTAAATTATTTTGTAAGTCTCTTCATTTCTTTAAGAATATACAAAAAGGCTGCATGCAGCGTCTTAATGATCCATAATTTGTGTATGTATATACTACTCATATATATCGTGCCTAGCGACATTTGGGATGAACATGCTCCCCCTGGATGTAAATAACCTGCTCCCTCGAGTAAGAAAGACATGAACAAATAGATGGAACGAAGCTCCTCCTGGTCGTTTTCGGTGTGATTCATCCGTGAATAGCACAAAGTTATTTTGGGATGCTCTCAGATTGTTGATTTTTGCTTGGATCTCATGCAAGCCACGCCCTGGGGGCGGGTCTGGAGGGACGGCCGGCCAAATCAAAGGGGCCCGAGATTTCTATGATGGCGTATGTTATGTAGTGGAGCAGGAGTGTGGCAGCGATGCGGCACCATTAGAGCAGGTTGCGAGCTTTTACCCTATCCAGTTTAGGTAACGGAAGCACGAAGCGTTCTGCTTCCTGGTGGGCTAGTTTTTGGGCCTTTCATTCTTTAGTTGTGTGGGCTCATTTTCCTAGGTCCTCCTCCCTGCCGCTCGGGCGTTCCCCGCTCTCTTTTTGCTCAAACAATTCTTTGTTAGGCCCGCTGGAAACGGTCCGTTTACCTGAGTTTATTTTTCCTTCCTAGGACGCATATCATTCACTTGGTCTCTATTCCGGTCGCTGCATGCCTGCATCGAATCCCCACTGGTCTGAACCCACATTGTCAGACAGCACGACCTACTGAGATCGTATGCATCACCTTGCACTCACCAGAACCAAGGGAATATGTATGTGTATGTTAGTATGTACACATACTAGTTTAGGGAGCGCGACAACTCTTTATTAAGAAAATATTTTGCCTGTAATCCTCATGTACTATACATCAGTAAATATCTTAGGCAGGACTATTAAGCTCTATAGAAAGGTAACGGAACACAAATGTTGAGACTATGTTTCCAGTACCAGGAACATCCAGATTCAACACGGATATCGGATAGGAGGCTCGGTAGGTTCATATGCAGAATCGTGCTATGAACTATGAATTGCAAGTGCCATCATACCTGCTGGAGTTCCCACCAAGGCTAGTGCACAAGTGTCAAAAAGCAGTGACACAAACTATTCCTTCCCGAGGTGCTTTTGTACGGTTTTCAGCTAATGAAATGCCGAGTTATTAAACACAAGTTTGAACAGCAGACTAGGAAATTCTGATCATTCTCGGTTCATCCTAGAAGAAGAGAAACAAGAATATTTAGTATATGCACGGTAGGAACTTTGTAATTATGTCTTCAATGACTCCTACTATAACCTGCTCTTTTGTATGTTAACACCCACAAAAAAACATGCACGGATTCGATGGATGATCTTGCAATGAATTAAAGAAAGTAATAAAAATGTAGTCAGCACAGGCTCTGTGATAAATAATTTAAATTCGATTCCTAGTAGGAAAAATAATTCGTGCTAAACACAGTCCGAGCAATGTGCTTAATGGAATTGTTTCGAACATTCAGTTGCTAATTTCATGTACTTTAAATTTGGTCACCATGGACTATTCAACCAAGGAAACAGACATTTCTCTGAGATTTACATGAAGAATGTGAATGGCCTAGCCACATGTACTATTGAATTAGCAGTCATGGTGTTGTTCTCTAAGTTCCATCATATGGCAATCAAAACTAAATATATACTAAGAAAATAATTATACTCAATATCAATCTGCTGCTGACATATGGATTGAGGCAAGATATTAACAACTCCCGAAGATTCATTAAGTAAAATCGGTGGTTACCTAACATGTGAATCATGCATTAGTAAAAATTCTATATATATTAAGAGTTTAGTACTTGGACTTAGAAAGAAAGTCATGTCTAGTCATCTGACATATATGTGAAGAAGTCGCATGAGTAAACTAGAGACATTTTAATTGGTAAAGAATATGATTACATTTTCGTGCTATTTAAGTCCCAATACACAATTGGGACAACGAGACACACAAATCATGCACATGCCAAACAGAATTAATTAGCACTTGTTTTCTTAAAATATGAGTGTTCTATTATTGGTAAAGTAAAAATATCCATACACAAATCACGACATAAAAAAGATCCAACAAAATCAATACGATTGGAGGGAGTAGTAATATTTGAAATGATGAGGCAAAGGGATAGTGCGTAAACTCATTAGCAAGAGATTCTAGATTAACTTGTAAGCCCAATACACATCTGGTGGTTTAACTCTTAGAAATATTAGAAACATTTGGAGAACACCAATGGAAGTTGAAATTATATAATGGAAGCATTAAATATCTTCATGACATTCTGAATGAAATACACAAACAACTTTCCAGTTCTCACCTAAATCTCTGCAATATCTTCTTTAAGAAGAGAACCAAGATTGGACATCTACATCACCCAAGTATATGAATCCACAAATTCACTATTGTTTCCAAAGCACCTGCAAATTCGTTCTATATAATTTATGGATAGATATAAAAACAAATTGGCCAGCGTGTGCCTCTTACAACTAAAGAGAAAGGAAATTAGTGATACGTCATAAACGTATCCTTAATTTCTGATATTCCATGTTGTTTTCATGTTATTTCCTACATGTTTGCTATACACTTTATGTCATTTTTATTGATTCCCGGGACTAACCTATTGACACGATGCCACATAACCAGTTCCCTGTTGTGTGATGTTTTTAGTTTCAGAAAAGTTGTTCTAGAAATATTCTCGAAATTTGAAAATTCGAAGTCCGGATGTCTTAGAAACGCCGAAGGTTCCACGGAGTCCTCAAGAGGCCCGGAGGGGGTCCACAGGTCACAGAGGGGCCACACCAGACCCCCGGCTGCGCCTGGGGATGGTGTGGGCTCCTCTGACGCCCACCTCCATCGCCCTTTCGCCTATTTATTCTCCCCGATATATCAACCATAAAAATATACCACTTTTTCCCGAGAAACACCCTAGGCCGCCGTCATCGTCATCCCGAGATCGGGAGTGTTATGGAGCTCTCCCCGGCACCCTTCCAGGAGGGAAATTCATCACTAGAGAGGTCTACACCACCATGCCCTCATCTGAAGTGATGCGTGAGTAGTTCACCCCTGGATTACGGGTCCATAGCAGTAGCTAGATGGTTGTCTCCTCCACTTTATGCCTCATGTTTAGATCAAGTGAGCTGCCTCACATGATCGAGATCATATTTATGTAATGCTACTTGTTGTGTTTGCTGGGATCCGATGAATGTTGAATGATATGTCTTCTGATTATCAATCTATCATGTTATCTTCATGCATATGTTATTAATGATCTTGCATGCTCTCCATTATTGGTAGATGCTCTGGCCAAGTAGATGCTAGTAACTCCAAGAGGGAGTATTTATGCTCGATAGTGAGTTCATGCCTCCTTTGCATCTGTGCTCGAGTGACGCAAACGTAACCGATGGAGGATGTGTTGTTTCCATTAGGGAGAAAACAACGATGTTTACTTTGTTTACATTGTTTACATTACACACTTTGCTTACTGCGATTATCTGTTGCTTGCAACTTAATACCCAACGTTTGTTCGGATGATATTCGGAGGGTGGATTATTAGTCATAGATGCAGTTGGATGACGGTCTATGTATCTTGTTGTAATGTTCGCATGAATAACATAATAATCTTTATGTACTGCATATGCACTATGGTGCAACCTTCATTTCTGTCAATTACCTAGCTGTAAATTGTTCAACACACATGTTATTTATCTTTCACGGAGAGACACCACTAGTGAACTGTGGACCCCGGTCCATTTTCTCATACTAATAATACACACACTGCTTTCACTGTTTTCACACTACTGCTACTGTTTTCATATTGTTCTCATATATACTGTTTTCCACACCATACGTTTAACTCTTTTGTGTCCAGCAAAACCGGTGAGATTGACAACCTCACTGGTTCGTTGGGGCAAAGTCATTTGATTGTGTTGTGTAGGTTCCACGTTGGTGCTAAACCGGTAGTGCGCCCTGCCATCTCAGCTGCATCAACCTTCCGAAGTTACTCCTTCCTCCTAATGGTCGATTCAACATTGGTTTCTTTCTGAGGAAAACTTGCTACTGTGCTCTTCCTATCTTCCTCTTGGGGTCTCCCAACGAACGTGTGTTACACGCGCATCAAGCTAATTTCTGGCACCGTTGCCGGGGATTTCAAAGTCATCAAGAAGCAACAACTCCCTCGTCAACGTCAGCCCTAAGCCAATTTGTGGCGCCGTTGCCAAGGAGGAAGCGAATTTCTGCAAAGGGGGTCTCTCACCTCCAATCTCTTTACTCTGTTTTAGTTTTGCTTAGTTTATTTTATTTTGTCTTGTTTCTCTATATTAAAAACACACAAAAAATTAGTTCTCATTCTAGTTGTTATTTTTTTATTACCTTGTTGTTTAATTTCATCATGTTCTTCCTAAGTTTACCCTGAAAGATCTTCCAGTTGGTAGTGGTTCTATACTTGGAAAGGATACCATTAAAGAATTCTTTAATCATGTTAGTAAGTATGAAAAATCCATAGAACTTGCTCCAAATTATGAAACTGCTGCAACTTATTTAATTCATATGTTAGAAGCTAGGTTTGTTAACCTTCCTCCCATACTGCATCATATGTTCCTCAACTTTAATAATATTTAAGACATCGAAAAAATAAAATTTATTTTAGATGTTGCTACAGAAGCTAGGAAAGTTTTCGATCGTTTCAATATGCAAGGCTCATGTATAGATGTTGTTGGTACTCTCCAAAAAGATGAACCTAAAAATGAAAAGGAGGATAAAATAGCAATCCCCTTTAAATTAGTAATATTGCATGAAGCCGAAGAAAAGAATTTTGATTGGATTGTTCCTGAGAATTTATTTGATGAGAGTAGTAAACCTAAGAGTTAAAAGAGAGGAACATCTGAAACACATTTAGATAAAATACAATGCATTATTGAGGAATTTCCTTATCTCGATTTGAATGCTTCTTCACTTGAAAATACTTGAGTCCACTTTTCTGGGCCTAGCTAAAAGGCGTTAAAGAAAAGCACTTCTTGGGGGATAACCCATGGTTTTATTTTTTCTTTGTTTTTATCAGTTTTTGTTGAGTCAAGGGATTGTATACTTCTGTAGCAACACCTTTGTATCTTTATTTTCATGTATTAGTTGTACCAAGTAAAGTTTCTGACGAAAGTTGGAGTTGGTTTTGGATTTCTATGCAGGAAATAGATTTCAGTTGTCCACCGTAAAAAATCGTATAATTCACACAAAACTCGAAATGACCTGAAACTTTTTGTGCTTATTCCGCAGCTAATTCCGAAACTATTTCGTTCTCTAAGTATTTTTTATTTGAGCAACGTAAGTGCCCTGAAAAAATTCGTTTTTACAGACTGTTCTGGTTTTGGCAGATTCTGTGATTTTTCTTACATTTGCTGTTTTACGATATCAAGTGGTTTTCTTTGCTTCACGATACATTAGTGGTTGTAGCTAATGTTTAAAAGTATCAATATCACTTGTTCCCATACATAACCCATTTATTTTTGATTGTTTCATTAACCCTCTAATGTGAATTACTCTTTGAGTGTGGTGTGAAGGAAGTTTTCAAGGGTCAACAGAATAGGGTGATATAATGTGATCAAGAAGAGTGCAAGGTCAAAACTTTGGGATGCCCCCGTGGTTCATCCCAGAAAATTCTAAGAAGACTCAAGTATCTAAGCTTGGGGATGGCCAAGGAAACCCCTTCTTCATTAACAATTTATCAGGTCACTTCTAGTGAAACTATATTTTTATTCGGTCACATCATATGAAATTTACTTGGAGCGTCTGTTATTTTTCGTCCAGTTTTCTTTTGTTTTCCTTGATGAAATAATATCATTGGAACCTACCATCCTTGTTTGGGAGAGAGACACACTCCGCTTTTTCATTTGAATACGCGTTATGATCGTATTCTTAATTTTTCTTCTAGCTGCTGCAGAATTCCTGTTTAGCTCTTGTTTTCATTGCATCTCTTATTTAGAGATGTTATTTTTAGTAGTGTTATGTGATTACTCTCATGTTTTCTTGTCGCACCATTTAGAGAGTTTTTTAAAACATATTTTTATGGTGCTTGTTGGGAAAATAAACTGCTGTATATGGTAGAATTTATAAACAATGCACATAGAAGCTTGTGTAGACTGTGGCTAGACTTTTTCATATCATGCTAGATGTTATTTTAATTCTAAATTCTAGTGGTTATTTTGTAGCATGATTTGTCTCAAATATATGAGAGTGTTTAATGTGCCATTGAAAGAATCATGCGTTGTTCTTGTCATATTGAAGCATAAATGTGTGGTGTTCTCCTTTGAATGTTTTATTTGGTTAACTTGGCGCATGCTTACACCATGTTTATGACTACAAACCAGTCACCTATAGCCTCTATGATAATTTAGTTTTTGAACTTTTGGTACCACTTATGGTTTGATTAATGATGTTTTTTTTCGCTATGCATGATTATGGCCATTACTGCTCTCTTTATTTATCCCTCCCAGTCTTTTGCTAGCCTCCAGTATGCGCTCTACTCCTGCAATCGAACTCACAAAAACCAAAGTTTTCCAAATGTGTCCACCATACCTACCAGCATGCGGTATTTAACCGTCACTCCAAAGTAAATTGATTATGTTTTTACCTTTAAAACTTTCAAAATTACTCATGTTTTGTGTTCCTGCTTTAGCTCATGAAAACATAAATAGAGAATCTTTATCTCACTTGTTGATTGGAATGTCACACCCTAGACTAGTGGCTTCATCCTCTTATCCAATTGATAGAAGAGTTGGCAGCGGGGTGCCCAGCCCCAAATTGATACAAACAAATTATCTTCACTATCTTTTCCCCTGATTTATCAGTCAAAGCATAATTGTGTAAACAAAAGAGAAACAGGGATGACCTTCTACACTAGTTGCGTCCTTCAATGGGAGCCACTCTTGTGAAGTCTAGTTGGCTTGTGACCTACTGTATTTTCTGTTTACCATTCGTTGACATAAGTATACACCTCTCTAAAAAATAGACACTTCTCCACGGTAGGTGATTGTTGGCAGGCACCCGAGGATTCGGTTAGGCATGGTTTGTGTAAGATGGTTGGGAGGAGTGTCAAATATTTTATACCTCTCTTTAATAAAATAAAAGCTCTAGCACAAGAGTGGTCCTTGCTTCCCTCTGCGAAGAGGCTTTGTTTTACTTTTATGTCTAGTCTCCATCTTATAACTTTATGCACAGTTGGGAGAGCATAGTTTCCATTCTTAGTTTAATATGCACTTGTCCCAGAAACATTATTAATTAATTCATGATGTGTTATTGTTTGTTCTCAAATTATTTTTTCTAGTCTTCCTCATAAACTTTGAAGGTGTCCTGGTATTTATGTTTTGCCCCACTCTTAAGGACAAGTGAAATATCACTTTGCCATGCTTTCTCCATACTTGAAAAAATGTATAACTTTCGATGCATTGTGATTCATGATCTTTTATTTGTGTTACTTATCATGATGCAAAGTGGTTGTTATGTTTTATAGCTAGAATTGTATCTATCATGCTTGTGTTTAAAGTACTATGATCTCATCTTACATATGCTTTTACATTATTGATGATCAAGTTTATGTTGGTAGCATGTCACCTCAGAAATTATGTGTTTTTATCGTTTACCTACTCGAGGAAGAAAATGAACTAAGTTTGAGGATGTCGATACGTCATAAACGTATCCTTAATTTCTGATATTCCATGTTGTTTTGATGTTATTTCCTACATGTTTTCTATACACTTTATGTCATTTTTAACAATTTTTCCGGGACTAACCTATTGAAAAGATGCCACAAAGCCAGTTCCCTATTTTCTGATGTTTTTAGTTTCATAAAAGTTGTTCTGGATATATTCTCGGAATTGGAAAATTCGAAGCCCGGAAGTCTTAGAAACCCCGAAGGTTCCACGAAATCCCAAAGAGGCCCAGAGGGGGGCCACACCATAGAGCGGCGCCCCTGGCCGTGCCTGGGGTTGTGTGGGCCCCTCGGGCGCCCACCGCCATCGCCCCTTTCGCCTATTTATTCCCCCCGAAATATCAACCCTAAAAATATACCTTTCCGAGAAATACCCGAGGCCGCCGTCATCGTCATTCCAGAATCAGGAGGGTTCTGGAGCTCTCCCCGGCACCCTGCCGGGAGGGAAATTCATCAACGGAGGAATCTACACCACCATACCCTCCCCCGAAGTAATGCATGAGTAGTTCAACCTAGACTACGGGTCCATAGCAGTAGCTAGAAGGTTGTCTCCTCTACTTTATGCCTCATGTTTAGATCTCGTGAGCTGCCTCACATGATCGAGATCATCTTTATGTAATGCTACATGTTGTGTTTGCTCGGATCCGATGAATGTTGAATGCTATGTCTTCTGATTATCAATCTATTATGTTATCTTGATGCATATCTTATTTATGATCTTGCATTCTCTCCGTTATTAGTAGATGCTCTAGCCTAGTATATGCTAGTAACTCCAATAGGTAGTATTTATGCTCGATAGTGGGTTCATGCCTCCTTTGCATCTGTGCTCGAGTGACAGAAACGTGATGGATGGAGGATGTGTTGTTGCCATTAGGGAGAAAACAAGATGTTTAATTCGTTTACATTGTTTACATTACATACTTTGCTTAGTGCGATTATCCGTTGCTTGCAACTTAATACCCAACATTTGTTCAGATGATGTTCGAAGGGTGGATTATTAGTCATAGATGCAGTTGTATGACGGTCTATGTATCTTGTTGTAATGCCCGCATGAATCACATAGTAATCTTTATGTCTTTCATTACATACTTTGCTTACTGCGATTATCCGTTGCTTGCAACTTAATACCCAACATTTGTTCAGATGATTTTCGGAGGGTGGATTATTAGTCATAGATGCAGTTGTATGACGGTCTATGTATCTTGTTGTAATTCCCGCATGAATCACATAGTAATCTTTATGTCTTGCATATGCACTACGGTGCAGCCTTCATTTCTATCAATTTCTCAGCTGTAATTTGTTCATCACACATATTATTATCTTTCACAGAGAGACACCACTAGTGAGCTGTGGACCCTGGTCCATTTTCTCATACTGATAATACACACACTGCTTCCACTGTTTTCACACTCCTGCTACTGTTTTCATATATTCTTATACTATTTTCCGCACCATACGTTTAACCTCTTTGTGTTCAGCAAAACTGGTGAGATTGACAACCTCACTGCTTCGTTGGGGCAAAGGATTTGATTGTATTGTGTAGGTTCCACGTTGCTGATGAACCGGTAGTGTGCCCTGCCATCTAAGCTGCATCAACCTTCTGAAGTTACTCCTTATTTCTACCGGTCGATTCAATATTGGTTTCTTTCTGAGGGATACTTGCTTCTGTGCCCTTCATACCTTCCTCTTGGGGTATCCCAACGAATGTGTGTTACATGCGCATCAATTAGCTAAAAATTACTCTACCAAATAATAGCTGCAGATATCGATGTGCGCTATATACTGCTGCCTGATAATTAATATTTTTGACACACACACACGCGACACTAACTAACATTTGAACATAAGCAAGCATGTCTTCACTGTCAGTCTTGTAACCCTAAAAGTGAAATTTCGTGCTAGCTTTATCATCGATTGGTTTTGGTTAAAACTGAAAACAATGGATAAAAACTCAAATTCTTACATATTCAATTTAGACTTCGGTAGTGGTTGAGCATCTGGCAGGTACCACTAATAACTAGTAGTCTTCTGTCGAGGATTGCTTAGAGGCATCAATACCAAGTAATAATCTAATAGGTAGTTCATACTTAGGTTTAGTTCTCAGTAATAGGTAGTTAAATTAAGTTGGGCTGAGAGAAAAATACCTTACAACGGAATTCAAAGTTACAACCAAACCAACATACTACTTTAAGTACCCTCATATTTATAATAAAACCATGTCCTGAAAGTATCAATCATAGATCATTTGTAAGACAAAGCAATCAAAGAAAAATTATCCAAAAGTCCTCCTAGATTCGAAGAAAAGAGCAACAGATTGCAGCAAATGGGAAAGTGATGCAGTGTTACTTTGCAACGCCGACAATGTAGATATATTGCAACTGCTCAAGCATTTTTCTCTGCCATATTTATTACTCTTTATATAGTCGAGAATCTAGACGGGGCCTTCATATTGCTCAAGAATTAAAAAAAATATTTTATTTTCTTCTTTGGTAAAGGCATAGCTGGTAGGACCTTGATAATGCTCTGGATGCATGCCGTCTCATTCTTTCATATGTTGCTGGTACTTCCGTGCTTCCGATGTATCTTTTTATCTTCTCATACATTCCCAAGAAGTCTAGCAGGTTCACGCAAAGATTCTTCGTGAAGTGTATCACGTCGATTGCAGAGGGGACCTCTAGGACATTCCAATAGGTTAGCTCCAAAAATATAGATTTCTTCTTTCACATGGGCGATTGTCCGTTAGCGTCATTCGGAACAGATTGACTTCCAGGACCCTTTACAATAATTTCTTTTAAATCCTTTACCATACCAAATACATCATCACCAGTATGGTGGCTAGGCCTCCTCCGGTGATCTAACTCACTTTGAATTGATTTTCTTTCCTTATTAAGGAATGTCTCATAGGAAGAAATATAAGATGCGCTGGATACACATCTTGTTACATTTATCCAAATATACTATTTCTCTCTTATCTTGAAATACTACGTGCATGCATTATATCACTTGTTTGTGTGTCATGAAAGGTTACTAAGAGCAGGACTATCACTGATGAATATGAACAGCAACGCTCGTATGTCAATTTTCTCTTCTTTGTTCTCATCCCACGCACGTACAACTTTTTCGTGCCACAACTATAAAAGTTCTTCAACTAATGGCCATAGATACACATCAATGTCGTTGCCGGGTTGCTTCGTGCCTTGGATGAGCACTGTCATCATAATGAACTTCTGTTTTAAGCACAAACTAGGAGGAAGGTTATATATACATAGAATCACATGCTAAGTGATATGACTGCAGCTCTGGTCCCTATAAGGATTCATGTCATCCGTACTTAGAAGAAACCTTAAGTTCCTTGCTTCATGTGCAAATTTCAGGAATTTTCTCTCGATATTTCTCTACTTCGACCCATCAGTGGGGTGTCTCAACATCGCGTCTTTCTTATGTTTTTCTTTGTGTCAAAGCAACAACTTGGCATGCTCTTTGTTTCAGAACAAACGTTTCAGCCGAGGTATTATAGGAGCATACCACATCACTTTGGCAGAAAACCTCTTTTTGGGGCGCTCGCCCTCAACATCAGTAGGGTCATGTCAGTGGATTTATACCGCAATGCATCGCAAATATTTCTAGTAAAGCATTTCTACCTAACGCAATTATTTCTACTAAAGCATTTTTACAAATATCTATACATATTAGTAGTAAAGCATTTCTACAAATATTTCTACTAATTAATACTAAATCATTTCTACTGAATCTTTCAACTATCTGCGTGTTATATGCAAAATTGGAAGACCATGAAATTTCATCTCTTCGTGTATTATCGATAAAACGCGGGAAGACGAAATCTCTTATGAATGACTACACTCCGTAAGAAGTGTGTGAAATGTGAACGACACACAAAGTATTTTTGCGGAAATTCAGTGCGATATGTTAGGACGCACACAACTTATAAGTGTTTTTTGGGCGCTTTTGTCGAGTCAGTAAATTTAGGTTGAAATATTTCACTCGATTATTGTGGTAGTGCCCCCGCTAGTAGTACAGAATTTCAAATTATAGCTGGTTGTCCCCTATAGCCCTCAGCCGGTTTCGTCATCTGTCTTGGGGCACTACACCAGGAGGGAAATGGCGCATACTAGTGGCGCTATGCCATGTCCATGTTTTCCTAAATATGATCAACCGAGATGATGTCAGCAAATTTATGTCCCGGATGGAGGAATATATTCACTTATATGTCCAAATCGTGTATACTGTGCAAACGATATGTGTTTCCCTCAAACCTTACGGATGAGAAATTAAAATATGTTTATGTGTACAATTATATTCTCGCAAACAAAGTCACCGAAGAAAAATACAAACATATGAATATCACTTATAGTACATAATGAAACCTCCTCCCGAGAACCTTCACTGATGCAGTAGCTGGCCCTAACCGCGTGCAGCATAGACTGTTTCGAGCTTACGAAGGACGATCGTGGCCCGATCTTGAACGACCTTCCACGCATCGGCGACGTGGTACTCATCGGTGATCGTGCTTCCGATGGCACACCTGAGTATATAGATGCCTCCTACATTTGCGGAGCTCATGTAGGGGCCGGTGGCGACTGCATTCACCTCCTCCAAGAGGCGTTTTTTGATATCGTTGGCCACCTTGTCGCCCCCGACCTGCTCCGTCGGTCACAGCCTGAAGCACACTAGGGCGAACTTCCTCTCGGTGACCACCTCGAACCTTGCGTCGGCTCTCACCATGGCCTCGAACGCCTCGGCCATGCTAAGTGATATGGCTGCAGCTCTGGTCCCTATAAGGATTCATGCCATCCGTACTTAGAAGAAACCTTAAGTTCCTTGCGTCATGTGCAAATTTCAGGAATTTTCTCTCGATATTTCTCTACTTCGACCCATCAGTGGGGTGTCTCAACATCGCGTCTTTCTTCTGTTTTTCTTTGTGTCAAAGCAACAACTTGTCATGCTCTTTCTTTCAGAACAAACGTTTCAGCCGAGGTATTATAGGAGCATACCACATCACTTTGGCAAGAACCCTCTTTTTGGGGCGCTCGCCCTCAACATCAGTAGGGTCATGTCGGTGGATTTATACCACAATGCATCGCAAATATTTCTAGTAAAGCATTTCTACCTAACGCAAATATTTCTACTAAAGCATTTTTACAAATATCTCTACATATTAGTAGTAAAGCATTTCTACAAATATTTCTACTAATTAATACTAAATCATTTATACTGAATCTTTCAACTATCTGCGTGTTATATGCAAAATTGGAAGACCATGAAATTTCATCTCTTCGCGTATTATCGACAAAACGCGGGAAGACGAAATATCTTATGAACGACTACACTCCTTAAGAAGTGTGTCATATGTGATCGACACACGGAGTATTTTTGCGGAAATTCAGTGCGATATGTTAGGACGCACAGAACTTATAAGTGTTATTTGGGCGTTTTTGTTTGAATCAGTAAATGTAATTAGGTTGAAATATTTCACTCGATTATTGTGGTTGTGCCCCGCTAGTAGTACATAATTTCAAATTATAGCTGGTTGTCGCCTATAGCCCTGAGCCGGTTTCGTCATCTGTCTTGGGGCACTACACCAGGAGGGAAATGGCGCATACTAGTGGCGCTATGCCATGTCCATGTTTTCCTAAATCTGATCAACCGAGATGATGTGAGCAAATTTATGTCCCTGATGGAGGAATATATTCACTGATTTTTCCAAATCGTGTACACTGTGCAAACGATATGTGTTTCCCTCAAACCTTACAGATGAGAAATTAAAACATGTTTATGTGTACAATTATATTCTCGCAAACAAAGTCACCGAAGAAAGATACAAACATATGAATATCACTTATGGTACATAATGAAACCTCCTCCCGAGAACCTTCACTGATGCAAGTAGCTGTCCCTAACCGCGTGCAGCATAGACTGTTTCGAGCTCACGAAGGACGATTGTGGTCCGCTCATGAACGACCTTTCACGCATCGGCGACGTGGTGATCCTCGGTGAGCGTGCTTCCGATGGCACACCTGAGTATATAGATGCCTCCTACTGTTATGGTTGCTAGGGTTTGAGCGGGAGAGACAGAGCTCCGAGGGCGCGAGAGAGCCGGCCGTGGGGATCCTTTCCCACGGCCGGGCAAGAGGGAAAGGGTTTTCCTTCTTAACTCTTGCCTTATTGGATTGATACATCTCCTCTCCATATATAGAGAGGTTTACTTGACTCTCAAGCACGGCTTACTTGACCCCTAAGCAAGTCCTAAGACTAACGGGCCTAGGCCCATCACGTACTCTAACACTACACTCCACCCGGACATGCAGCTCGTCCTCGAGCTGCAACCTAACGACGATTCGACTCTACATAAACCTAACGCCTAAAAAAACAAGCCTTTTACATCTCGGCCTATTGTATTAATCTGAAATAAGGTAACCCGAATGAGACTCCGACTCTTTATTTTTTACTCCGAACGATAATGCGAGAATCCTCCGCGCGCCGAACTTGTGTGTTTGCAGCCCCCTGGATCCCAAGAACACCATCGGGACCAAGGGAACCCTCGCGGCGGCTGGCGGCGGAATACAGTGGTGCTACGCGGTGCGCTCATGTCGGTGACACCATGTATTCTCCCCGCCGGATGACTTTCGATGTCGCAGACTTGGAGGTCGCCGCCCGTGGGAAAAACAGCAGGCCCGCCGCCCGTGGGAAAGGGCCCATAGGCGGCGACTGATGACGCGGGTGGCGGCGGTCCGTAGGGACCGGTCAGGAAGAGGCTGATCTCTTGGACGGCGGTGGCGCCGTCGGTTGGGATGGCGGCATGGTGGTGGTGGCCGACGATGAAGACATGATCGAACAAGGGCAATCTGATACCAAATGTTATGGTTGCTAGGGTTTGAGCGGGAGAGAGAGAGAGCTGCGAGGGCGTGAGAGAGCCGGCCGTGGGGATCCTTTCCCACGGCCGGGCAAGAGGGAAAGGGTTTTCCTTCTTAATTCTTGCCCCATTGGATTGATACATCTCCTCTCCATATATAGAGAGGTTTACTTGACTCCCAAGCACGGCTTACTTGACCCCTAAGCAAACCTTAAGACTAACGGGCCTAGGCCCATCACGTACTCTAACACCTACATTTGCGGAGCTCATGTAGGGCCCGGCGGCGACTGCATTCACCTCCTCCAAGAGTCGTTTGTTGATATCGTTGGCCACCTTGTCGCCCCCGACATGATCCGGCGGGCACAGCCTGAAGCACACTAGGGCGGACTTCCTCTCTGTGACCACCTCGAACCTCGCGTCGGCTCTCACCATGGCCTCGAACTCCTCGGCCATGCTAAGTGATATGACTGCAGCTCTAGTCCCTATAAGGATTCATGCCATCCGTACTTAGAAGAAACTTTAAGTTCCTTGCGTCATGTGCAAATTTCAGGAATTTTCTCTCGATATTTCTCTACTTCGACGCCGTGGTTGCGGTGAGCTTCCGGTAGACCTGGCGCTCCGCCTCCTCCCTCTGGTGGGTCTCCAGGGATGCACGAACAGCGGCAGCCTTGGCCGCTGCCGCCGCTTCCTCGAGCCAAGCGCGGACCTGGTGGAACGCCTCCTCGTTCCGCCATGTTTGGGACGAGTAGAACGCCGCGTGCTGCTCGGGCCAGATTGGCTTCCTTCTCCTGTGCCTCCTCCAGCGCTGCGCCTCCTCCTGCGCCGGCTACTGCTCGGGCGCCGCCTCCTCCTGCACCGGCTGCTGCTCGGGCGCCGCCTCCTCCTGCACTGGCTGCTCGTTCTCCTCGTAGTAGAACTCGTTGTCGCTATCGCCGTCACTGTGGCCCCGCGTCGCGGCAGCGGGTCGGCAGTACAACGGCGAGTTGCGGCAGGCACAGAGCCGGCGAGGCATCGTCTCGGGGTGTCTAGGTGAAGGGCGGCGAGGGCGAGGAGATGAACGGCGAGAATAGGGAGAGCGGCGAGCGGCGTGGGGACTTTTGTAGCCCTGGCGGGGCATTTACTGCGCTGCACGTGCCGTTACTCCAGCAGACTTTGACCGACGCGGGGGCCCGCGGTTTTCCCACGCGTCGCTGACAGCTCTGGCCTGCGTGGGCTGCCCCGCCTTTTCGCCCCCCAAGCCGAACCCAGCGGTGGTGGTGGTGGTGATGCCGCAGGTGCATGCTCGTGGCGCAGCAGGGGGTGGTGCGGCGGTGGCGGCGGCGAGAGCGGCAGCGCACGACGGCGGATCAACTAAATTGGGCGACAGCGCACGACGGTGGTGGCGGGAAGCTCGGGTGTGGACTATTCAGCATAGTCAACTAACTGCGCGGTCCCACCTGTAAGCTCCGGACGGTTTCAACGAATTTGGCAGTCCCACCCAGGCCTACTTCGCGAAACAGAGTCTGACTCCTCGGACCCACTTCGCGAAACGGATTCGACTCCAAAATTACCGTTCCGGCCTCTCCATAGTAGTTGCGCACGGATTAGGGGCAAAGCTGAGCACCATTCGGCGCTAGGGGTAAAACTGAGTAATAGTGGACAGTTGTGGGCAATTCGATAAAAAGCCCTTAAAGTTACTGGTCGGTTTTCAAACGAATTAAATTAAAATGTATGTTGATTTTTTCTAAACGGTAGCAATATTTCTTGGAGAGGAATGATGTTAATGGTTATCGATACGGTCGAAAGAACTAAAAATACCTCACGTAGGTACCTGGAAACGATCTAGTGGACTCGTAGTACAGAACGAAGCAAGGCCCCATTTTGGTGGGCCCCTTCTCGATCGAGCCGCGATTAGCAATGTTAGAAAGCCGATGACTGGTTGGATAAAAAGTGAAGGGTTCGTTTGATTTGCTCCCCCTTCCCACGCTCCCCCTTCCCACGCCGTCGGCCACTCCGGCCTCGGCGTCCACCTAGCCGCCGGCCGCCGTCCGGCGCCGGTTCCGTCTCCTCGTTCCTGCTGCAAGATGAGTTCGGCTTTCCCCCCCTGGTTTCCCGACGAGGTGGCGGCCGCCGGCAAGCCCGACGTCTGCGAACTCCGCCAGATCTGGTGGGCGGGAGCACGTTTCGGGGCTGGGGATCTCGCCGGCTTCCTCGCGCGCGGCCAGCGTGGAAGGATGGGCCCCGGAGGCGCTGGTGGAGGGGCCGGAGCGCGGTCGAGTCCAGGACCGTCTGGCTTGGGTGGAGCCCAGGCCGTCGAAGAAGACGATGTGGCGCAGGCGCAAGGAAGCGCGCTTGGAGGCAGGGCCCTCGTCCCGTCCGCTGGTGGCGCCGGAGATGCGTGGGCGGTGCTTCCGTTGTCTGCAGAAGGGGCACCCGAAGTGGGAGTGCAAGAATGATGTTGTTTGCATCAGGTGCGGCGAGGATGGCCATGAGGCGAGCAAGTGCGCCCAGCCCAGGAGTGCGGTGTCGGAGGATGAGCTCAGGCGCAGAGTCCTGGCGAAGCGGGCGAGGCGGGACTCGCCGCCGCTGAGGGCGGATGACGACGTGCACGGGCGTGCGACTCGGCCAAGGCTCGCGGACGGCCGGTCTCGCCATGGCGTCGAGGAGTGGCCTTCGCTGGGCGAGGTCCAGTCGGTGAACGAGCGCGCGGAGGCAGGATGCGGTTTGCCGGGCTCGGAGCGACCGATGGCGGTGGTGCAGGAGGTTGAGGCCCTCGTGTGCGTGGTTCGGCGCTCCCCGAGCATGGCAGACCTGGAGCGGCGACTCCGGTTCGCCATGGTGGCGTACGTGGGTGGACGGAGGGTGTCGATTTCGGCGGAGAGTGTTCAGCGGGCGCTTGCGTCCAAGGCGGGGATTCCGGCGGGGGCCGTCACGGTCCACTACTACGCCCCGGAGGATTTCCTTCTGGTCTTTGCCACGGCAGAGCATCGAACAGAGTCGCGGCGCTGCCTTACCTGGAGCATGACGGGTTCAAGCTGTTCTTCCGTCAATGGACTCGCCAGGCGCAAGCAACCAAGGTTTCCATGAGGTCCAAGGTGAGCCTTGCGATGGAAGGCATTCCGCCTCACGCGTGGGACATGGAGGTTGTGGAGTCGCTGCTGGGCACTTCCTGTGCTGTGCACGAGGTCGCGCCGGAGTCGAGGTCCAGGGCGGATCTCTCCCTATTCAAGCTGACTGCTTGGACGTCTGCTCCGGGGGAGATTCCTGTCGCTAGGACGCTGGTGGTGCCGGAGCCAATTCTGGAGTTGGATCCTCCTTCCCCTACGCGTGATAGCTCCGGTGAGAGGCTCGGGTCGCCGGAGTTGAGAAGGACCACGGAGGTGGAGACGTTGAGATACAAAGTGCTGGTGCACATGACAGCGATCGAAGAGGAGGAGGAGCCGGAGGAGACTCCTTGGGTGTGGCCGGGTAACTCGCCGGGCTCGGGCCAGAGCGGCTTGCCGGATGCTGATTCTGACCGTGGAGGTGGCGGCGCCGGTCACCGTCGGCGAGTGTCACGTTCCCTTGGTTGGAGGCGTGGAGTGGCGGATGTCCGTGGAAAAAGCAGTCAACACCAGGACCGCAGTCAACAGCTGGCAAGGCTGCCGCTGGACTGGAAGCTGCCAGCCCTGCAATGCAGAGATCGTGTGGCTCCTAGCCACACTCGGGTACAGTTGGTGGGGCTGGGGCAGACAGCTTTATCCACGGAGCCGACAGGAGATGCTGGAACTCTGGATAAAGGGGCTCGGGATCTGAGCGTGCTGGTGGAAGCCGCTGGTGGCCATGCACAGGGCGCGGATAAAGCGACAGATGGTGCTCTATCGTTGGAGGCTGTTGATCCCGAGGTTGATGCGTATCAGGCATCGCCAGAGGTGGGACCACTGCCAGACATTGTGGCCAATGAGGTGCCGGCAGCGCATTGCTCGGATGGTTTTTCCTTGGAGCTCCGTGACAAGGAGTTTTTGGTGAACCCTGTGCTTGGGGTGCCATGCACGCTCGCGGCACGGGAGGAGGGGGCGCTGGGCCTAGTTTCTGACCATGGCCCGCTAGACACAACGGCTCGGAGCTTGCAGGTAGAGGCTCCCCTGGCTCTGGATACGTCTCCTCCTGAGTTGGAAGTTGGGGGGGAGGCTATGGCCCACTCGTACGTGCAAGTTTCCCTGTCAGATGGTGTGAGCGGTTTGGTGGCCAACGCTTCGGTGGGCGATGAGGGCGCCACTCCAACTGGTAGCTTGGAACCTGGGTCACCCTGCAATTCTTACACGGGCCCGGATAGCAACATGTGCTTGCTCGAGGGGGACGTGTTGGCGCAGTCTGTTGGTGAGACGTGCGTTCCCCAGGAGGAGGACGCAGCGATGGCTCGCATCAAGGAGTTTTGCACCCGGGTGGTCAAGACCCTTGCGCCGCCGCTGCTGCGTGAGGTGGAAGCCTCGCAAAAGCTAAACGTGGAGGCGGTGCCTTTCACGCCTAGACGCTCGACGAGGAGCTCGGGCGCGCTGTGTGGTGCTAACACGGAAACGAGAGTAAGGAAGGCTTCTGCAGCGGAATCGGTGCTCCTAAAAGCTCTGGGAATTGTCCCTGCGGATTTGGCGGTCTGTGAGAGGGATATGGGCGTCTTTCGCGCCATGTTTGACTCGCCGCTTAAGGAGGATCAGCTGCGTGTAGTTGCCTCCATTTTCGGCAAGGTGATGCCGTCGAGTTTCGAGACGCAGGAGGCAGGCCCGAGTGTGCTCGTGGTCTGAGCTCATCTCATGAGCTGGTGTGGTGTTGCTAGTGTTTTATGGATCTAACGCTAGAGGTGCTAGACTGGAACGTTCGGGGGCTGAACGATCCAGCTAAGAGGAATGTGGTGAGGGAATTCGTAAGCACGCTACGTGTGGGTATCGTGTGCCTACAGGAGACTAAGGTGGATGTAATGGACGATTTTTTCGTCCTTCAATGCTTAGGGCCGTCCTTTGATGGCTTCGTCTATTTGCCAGCTGTCGAGACCCGTGGAGGGATCCTACTCGCCTGGGATTCGTCGCTGGTGGAGATCAAACATGTGAGTTTGGACTCGCATGCAATAACGGGGGAGGTGTTGACGCGTGATAACGCTAGGTGGTGGATCACTACGGTTTATGGGCCGCAATCGACGGAAGCCAAACTGAATTTTCTGGTGGAACTGGAGGAAAGGAGATCGCTATGCCCTGGGCCGTGGCTGCTTTTGGGAGACTTTAACATGATCCTCAATGCCAGAGATAAGAATAACAATAACATCAATAGGAACCTGCTAGCGCGCTTCAGGAGCTTCGTTCAAAACCTGGAGCTGAGGGACGTGTTCCTACATGGACGGCTATACACGTGGAGTAACGAGAGGGACATCCCGACGATGACCAGAATTGACAGAGCTCTTGTTTCAGTTGATTGGGATCTGATGCATCACGACGCGGTTCTGCAGGCCTTGTTGTCCAGCGCCTCGGATCACGCGCCGCTGCACCTCTCGCTTAGTGCGGCGTCTGAGGCCAAAAAACGTTTCAGGTTTGAAGCTTTTTGGCCCAAATTGGAAGGCTACCAGGAGGCAATTGTGGAGGCCTGGAAGTGTGATCCAGAAATTGTGGACCCATTCAAAAGGCTGGACGCATTGTTCAGGAATGCGGCGGTTTCTCTACAGGCTTGGGGTCAAAGGAAAGTGGGCAACGTCAAGCTAAACATCGCTATTGCCAACTTGGTGATCCTGAGATTGGATGTGGCCCAAGAGAGGAGATCTCTTTCCCCCGGTGAGCGGTGGTTACGAAAGGAACTCAAGTTCGCAATTTTAGGGCTGGCGTCTCTGGAAAGGACAATAGCAAGGCAGAGATCTAGGATCCGTTGGATCCAGGAAGGGGACGCAAACACACGGTTGTTTCATGCCGTGGCCAATGGGCGTCGTATTAGGAATTTTATCCCCGCGATCCGAGTCGGTGATGAGACAGTGACGGACCAGAACAGGAAAGTGGAGGTGTTTGCGGATGCTTACGAGCAGCTCCTTGGACAAATTCAAACGAGGGAGTTTGGCATCGATCTTGACGGTCTCGAGTTGCCCAACCTACAGTTTTCAGATTTGGAAGGCATTTTCTCAGAGGAGGAAGTTTGGGGTGTGATCAAGGCAATGCCGTCGGAGAAGGCACCGGGGCCGGATGGCTTTACTGGCGCGTTCTATCAAACAGCCTGGCAGGTGATCAGAGAGGATGTCATGCGTGGCCTCCTCAAACTGGCGGTGGGAGACGGCAGGGGGTTTAGCAGTTTAAACCGGGCCCTTATTACCCTTATACCGAAGAAACCGGATGCTAGCGTGATTGGAGATTTCCGGCCAATAAGTCTGGTACATAGCTTCTCGAAACTCTTCTCCAAGGTAATAGCTAACAGATTACGGCCCAAGCTGGGACAGTTGATCAGCACCAACCAGTCCGCGTTCGTCAAAGGGAGGAACCTTCACGACAACTTCGTGCTGGTTCGACAAGTTGCAAGGAGAATTCATCAAAGGAAAATTCGCGGGGTGGTGCTTAAATTGGACATCGCTAGAGCGTTTGATGCTATGTCCTGGAGTTTTCTTTTTGAGGTGCTGCGGAAGTTGGGTTTCGGAGAGATCTTCCTCAAGTGGATCATGGTGCTACTATCCTCGGCAAACACGCGAGTGCTAGTGAATGGCGTGCCTGGAAAGAGGATATGGCATGCCCGAGGATTACGACAGGGGGACCCCACTTCTCCAATGCTATTTGTCTTGGGTATGGAGGTGTTAACCGCGGTGATCACGAAGGCAGTTGAGGGCCAATTGTTACAGAACCTCGCTGGGATCACGCCTCTTCAGCGTATCTCGGTGTTTGCTGACGACGTCGTCGTTTTTGTGCGTCCGGTGAGGCAGGAGCTGCATGCAGTGAAGGAAATCTTGAGGATTTTCGGTGAGGCATCGGGGCTGAAGGTAAATTACAGGAAAACCACGGCCACGATCATTAGGGCAGAGATGGGGGACGAGGAGCGTGTGGGTGAGTTGCTGGGCTGTGCCTTGGCCACGTTCCCCATCAGGTATCTAGGGCTGCCTCTTGCGATTCAGCCGCTGACAAAAGCACAATGGCAGCCGTTTGTGGACCAAGTTATTGCGACGGTGCCGGCGTGGCAGAGAGGCATGATCCAGCGGGCTGGGCGTCTCGCGTTGATAAAATCGGTGATCACGGCCCGGCCAGTCCACCAGCTACTAGTCCTGGATGCCCCAGCCTGGGTTCTTGAGGAGATTGATCGCTGGTTGCGAGGCTTTTTCTGGAAGGGGAAGACAGAAATCTCGGGGGGGCAGTGTCTCGTGGCTTGGGATTCGGTGTGTGTGCCACAGGCCTTCGGTGGCCTTGGAGTTAAGAACCTGAGATTACATGGCTTAGCTCTCCGAGCGAGGTGGGAATGGATTCGGAGAACGGACCCCAGCAGACCTTGGCAAGGCTTGCCGATGATGAAAGACACGGAGGCCGCTGAGATTTTCAATAGCCTAGTCAGAATTGAGGTGGGAAGAGGTGATAGGATCCTGTTTTGGCGTGATCGCTGGATAAACGGGAGGAAAGCAGAGGAGATCGCGCCGTTGGTTGTGAAGCAGTACCCACAAGGAGGAAGAATCGCAGGCTAGTCCTTCAGGCAGTACAAGATAACTTCTGGGTTCGTGACATCACGGGGTTTCTTTCGGACGAGGGTGATCGCCAATGTGCTCGGCTCGCGGCGGAGATTGGTGCGGTGCCTAGATCAGAGGGGGAGCCGGACCGTTTCGTATGGCCGCTTACACAATCTGGGACATTACTCCGCGGCCTCCACCCTTGATCTGCTCATCAAGGGAGAGTGCGGGATGAGATGGCAAAACCGGTGTGGAGATCCTTCGCTACGCCAAAGTGCAAGGTGTTCTGTTGGCTAGCGCTGCGCCGAAGACTTTGGACGTCGGACCGTCGCGCCAGGTTTGGCTTGCAGACGGAGACAAATGCTTGTTTTGTCTGTCTTCAGGACGAGGACACGGTCGATCACATCCTAGTTCAGTGCTCGTTTGCTAAGGAGGTGTGGTGGAGATGTTTGCAGTCAGTTGGTGTTACGTTAGCGGAACCACAGGAGAGAGGGAGCTTTGGTGATTGGTGGCAATCATCTAGGGGGCAAGTGAGCAAACTAGATAGAAGGAAGTTTGACTCGATGGTGATCCTCGCGGCTTGGTCACTCTGGAAACAGCGGAATGCCAGAGCTTTCGGCAATGTTAGGGAGCAGCTGAACACTATAAGCTTAAGTGAGAGAATCAGAGAGGAGTTCTTGTTGTGGGTTAAGGCTAGAATCGGTGGAGGTGTACCAAATAACGCGAGAGAGTAGCGTTAGGTGTTGAGTGGTGTTCGTGGTGTTCTTGTGTGCTGTTGTACGCAACGGCCACATGCTCTCTGTAATATCTTTTCTGCCTTCTATAAAGATAAGGTATGCCTTTGGCATACTCTATAAAAAAAAAAAGCCAATGAGAAGCGATCTCTAGTTCATCTTTTGTTCCTTCCTGATATCCTTCGCGCTTGCGACTGGTGGATTGGAATTCCTCAATCTCGTTGACATTTTTGTAGGGACCGGCCATTGGATTCTTACAAAGATGAAAGAGGGCCCTCTTTTAAAGTTTTTGTACAGGGCCTCGGATTTTGCTGGCCCGGCCCTGACCAGGAGTCCAAGGCGGCACCGTATGCGCTCCCCGCGGTCTGTCCATATGGCCAGAATCTCGAGCGGTGTGGGGCCCTCGTGGAGCTGTTGCTGGACAATACGGAGAGCCGACTGGGAGACTAGTAGCATATTCGTTGCCACCACAGCTACTCCAGTTGCAGTTCATGGTCCGGAGGAGCTCGCCATGCTTATATACCAAGCTACTGGTTCGTGCCCAACGAAAGGTAATGCACCAGGTGTACCGAGCTTTGTGTCTGCTCACAGGTCGAAACAAACTTTGGTGAGACAAAAAAAATGGACATGGTAATAAGAAGAAATAGAAACGTTAAGGTATTTTTTGTAAAAAAATATTGTCCACATCAACATCTCAACAGTCTCCGTAAAGGAATGACTAACGTGCATCATTGTCACACCTTAGTGACCACTAGTTAGCATTTTTTGAGTAAGTGATCCATCCGCTCATGTGTGGCAACTTGATAAACCGCACGCGCCTTTTACTCCAGGTTTTATGCAGACTTGAGCACCCTCCAGGATTTGAGTTCTGCATAATAAAAAAAGGGAGGACATATGTCTCTGTTTTCCCAATCTACAGTGAGTGTGAATTCTTAGAGATTTATTTTTCATATTCAAATCAGTTTGACAGAGACTTGAAGGAAATATCAGTGATCTCCATTGGCCGCAAAGGGGTAATAAATTTCAATCTTCACTCGAATTCAACATCTATTTGATAGAGACTTGGAAGGAAACTTACTTAATGGTAAAGCTTGAACATGCTCACACCCAGGTGTCTAGGTAACCTGCTTGTAGAGACTTGCACTAGAGCTATTCCAAATCAGATTATAGACGAAGATTAGTATGTAATCTGATCTTCCCATATGATATTTAAGATCATTAGGTAAAGGTTTTTAATCAAAAACCGGTTTCTCCTTGGGTGGTAGTGTGGTACTCAAGTCTTCCACCGGTAAATTGTGTTTCAACATCGCTTGTTGATGAAGAAAAATCTTGTCAATCTCATTTCTTTCTTCCATAAAGACCTCACTTTCGTGGTCCTCCATGTATTGCTGCAAGGCATTGTTAGGAGCAAGAGCAATAGAGTCAAGCTGTTTAACTTTAAAATCTTCATTAGGCAATTCAGTTTCATAAGAAGTTTTAGCAAATTTAGAGAAATTAAACTCATAAGATATTCCATCAAATTTAGTTAATATTTTCTCCTTATTAGAATCTCTAACAACACCACAAATGTTCAAGAAATGTCTACCAAAAATGATAGAACAAGTTTTACTAGCACCTACACCAAGTACTAGAAAATCAGCTGGATATTTAGTTCTACCACATAAAACTTCAACATATCTAACAGTACCAATTGGGGAGATAGTTTCTTTATTAGCAAGCTGAATAACCACATCAATATCTTCAAGTTCACAAGAACCAATTTCAAGCATGATTTCTCTATAAAGCTCATAATGAATAACACATGAACTTGATGGAGCCGAGCTAACAAGCATCTATGACTAAGCGTAGCATATATAAGTCTTGGGTTATACACACAAGCAAACACAAGTAGTGGTCACCGGAACTCGACGTTGACGAGCTCATGTGGTGGCCGAAGATGGTTTACGATGCAACCGAGCTAGGGAGGGGGAAAAGGCGATTGGAGGGCACCGACAGGTTCAGCCGCTCACCGTTTTCAGGCTGGAGTAGTCAGGGAGGCAAGAAAGTGCCGCAATTGATGGCGGCATGCGGGATCAGCGGCGGCCGGGGTTGGGGAAGAACTATCTGATTCACGCGATTCTGCTCGTCGAGGTGCCTCTAAGAGAGGAGGTAGAGGAGGTTCACACCGTTCTTCCGAGCGTCACCGAGGAGCTTGGAGTGGCGCGGAACGTCGCTGATTCGCGATGGCCATCGTCTAGGGTTTCGTTTCCTCCGCGGAACAGAGAACCTGAGAGCAGGGAGGATGGGAAGAGAGAGGAGGAGACGGGCGACGTCCATGATTTCTTCTTTTTGGTGAATTGGCAAGAAGGACGTAGGAAGACCCATGGCGCTGATCTACACACAAGTGCCTGCCCGCGTGAGGTAAAAGACAAGGGGCAACTTTTATGAAAACCGCCTAGAGTTTGGAACTTTTACAAAGAAGCCCCATGTTTTACAAATTTTCTCCTTTATCTTTTACATGCAAAATTTTCATAGGTTCAAAATGAATGCATGACATGAGCAATTTTATTTAGCCCTGATGCAAACATGGGATGTTACACACGCTCTGCATGCATCTAAATAAATAATACATTGAGCCAGCACCTTCACATGTCTATAGACATAGTAACATGTGGTTTCACATGGTGGTCATAATGTCCTAACACTTTGTGTATGCTCCTATGAATACCATTTCATGCCTCATCGTATACACATCAGCTTGAGAATGGGGCGCTAGCCTAGTGGTTGGGTGCGCGGTGGCGTCCCCAGCGACCCGGGTTCGAACCCCGTCGGGGGCGAATTTCTGAGAATTCTCACCAGGGTGAGTCTCTCTATGAAAAATATACCACCAAGAGCTTGTCCTGGTAGGTCTTTTTTGTTTTGTTTTGTATACACATCAGCTATAGCCATCTCAATCAATATTTTTTGAACTTCTGTCTGCATATCCATCTTCATCTTTGAATTTAGCTAAGTCTCTTTCCGCATCTCCGGTAAATGGCTCCCACAATTTCCCCTGAGATGAGGCTGTTGTACCCATCTGCATCATGGTGCTGCGGCCATCATAGCTATGTTATGTGATGATATTGTGTGATCACATGTCAAACTAGATGTGAGACATTCGCTGAAGGGCCAGTCTAGGGTCTTTGCAACATCACCCATTTGACGCATGCGCCGTTGTCAGTTCGGGTCGAAGGTGCAAGTCGGAACCTGTTTATATCCATGTGCGGAACACCCGATGTGTAGGGATGATCTAGATGCTCTCCGTATAGTAGTTTGTGTGATATTCTTACTTCCTGCTGTAAAATTAGTGTGTATGCACTTCAGTATATAGTGTCAAAAATTTCGAGCGCCATGTTGCCCCGTTGGAGGAAATGATGACCCTGACTAAAGCCAGCAACCGGTTGCATCCAGCCTCCATAAACTGGCGCTGATCCGGTGGTAGAAGGAGCGACCATGCAGAAATCCAATAGGTAGCCTTGTGTATAACCTGCAAGAAATGAACATTATGTACTCTGTTAAAGATCACATCATTGCGACAATTCCAAACCGCCCACAAGAAGGCACAAGTCCCAATCCTAATACGTCGTTTATCATTCTTGTGAACACGAAGCAGCCATCCACCAAACATATGGTTAAGACTCTCAGGAGGGGAGATATTAAAAGCGAAATGGAGCAATCTCGAAATTTTAATCACAAACGGACAAGAAATGAATAGGTGTTCAATAGTTTCATCATGATTACAGAAAGCACACTTTGTGCAACCATGCCAATTACGTTTCATGAGGTTATCCTTTGTCAAAATTACACGCTTGTCAAGCAGCCACATGAAAATTTTGATCTTTAGGGGATTTTTCAACTTCCAAAGATATTTATGTTCAAAAGGAGGATTAACATTCATGTAATCATTGTACATGGATTTCACCGAGAAGGCTCCGTTAATATTCAGAGACCAAGAGAACACATCTTCCTCCTCAGAAAGAGAAATAACCATAAGCTTTTGGACAAGATGCATCCATGATGTCCAATTGTTCCCTTGTAAATTACGTCTGAACCGCAAGTTAATGGGAGGTGCAGTAGCTAACACATCAGCAACAAGTACATTCTTGTTTCTAGTAATATGATATAACCCAGGGTACTGAAGAGCCAACGCTTGATCCCCCAACCAGACATCTTCCCAAAAACGAGTTTGTTTTCCATTGCCCAGCACAAACCGACCTCGCGAAAAGAAATCAAGTTTTACTGACAAGATACCCCGCCCAAATGGAGAATCCGAAGGTTTTGGTTTAACTTGAGCTAAAGTTTTATCCCCTAAGTATTTATTAGTCAATAGCTCCTTCCAAACCCCATCCTCTTTAAGAATTTTGAAGAGCCATTTGCTCAACAAACATTTATTCTTAATGTCCAAGAGTTCAATACCTAAACCCCCTTGGTCTTTCGGTCTACAGATTACACTCCATTTCGTCAAACGATATTTCTTCTTCTGCTGATCAGTTTGCCAGAAGAATCTACTATGGAAAAAGTCCAATCTCTTTCGCACTCCCACTGGAATTTCGAAGAAAGAGAGTAGGAACATGGGTAAACCAGTTAGGAATGAGTTAATAAGGACTAATCTGTCACCGTAGGATAAAAGTTTACCAGCCCAAGAAGCTAGTTTTTTCTCAAAGCGATCTTCCACCATTTTCCATTCTTTAAGTAATAATTTTCTATAGTGAATTGGAATACCATGGTATTTAATGGTCATAGTCCCAGCTTCACAACCGAAAATACTTCTGTAATCATCCAAATTCTCTAAAGCGTTGCCAAAGCAAAAGATTTCACTCTTGTGGAAGTTAATCTTAAGACCCGACAACTGCTCAAAAAGCGACAAGATTAGTTTCATGTTCACAGCCTTTTCCAGATCATGCTCAAGGAAAAGTATTGTGTCATCCGGATATTGTAAAATGGAGATACCGCCCTCCACCAGATGAGGAATCAGGCCACCAACCTGCCCATCCTCTTTGGCTCTATTAATAATAATAGCTAACATATCAGCTACCAAATTAAAAAGGAGTGGTGAAAGGGGGTCACCCTGTCTTAAACCTTTAAAAGTGTGGAAATAATGACCAACGTCATCATTTACCCGAATTCCCACGCTGCCCCTCTGAACATAATTAGACACCCACTCACACCACTTAGAGTGGAAGCCACTTAGAGGGTTAGGGTTTGAGGATCTCCACGGGAGCCACACGGGGAGAAGAGTAGATCGAGGAGGGAGGCCTGGTAGCGGACAGAGAGGAGCAAGGGTGGCGCTAGGTCAAGGTGGCGGTGATGGAAGGAGGAGGGCAGAGGAAATCGCCGGAGGAGGCGCTGGATCGCGTCTGCGCCTCTGCGTCGCCCTCTGCGTCGCCTCACGCGGAAAGTGGAGGAGATGAGGACGCGGGGCTCGGGTGCGAGTGCGGCTGGTCTGGTCCAGCCCGGCCAGACCAGGGGGTTAGGTCCAACCCTAACCCCAGGGACCACCTGTCAGCCCTAGGGGCAGACAGGTAATTTTTCTAAATTCTAATAAAAGGGTTAGAAAAATAACATATAAACTTATACAAATTTCAATTAAAATATCCATCAAATCAGTACAAGTTTTTATATAAACTATTTATTAAGCATAATAACACCAAAATAATTATAGCCTTAACAATTGATTATTTGGAAATAATTAATTTATAATAAAAACTTGTTTGGATAAATAAATCAACTAAGGTTATATCCATTTAAATTTCAATAGTTAGTCATTTCAAAAATATGTCATAACTCCTGTCCCTGAGAAAAACATTAAGTAATCAACCAATTAATTAAATATAATATTAATAACAACATCAAAATTCATTAATTATGGAGAATAGAGTGATCAAACAAAACAAGTTTTAACATACCAAATGAACCTTCAAAAATTGCATACATTCCATCATTATGCATAATAGCATCATTTGCTTCTTTAAACATTGTCTTTACCGGACAATGATGGTATTTTGTAGAACAAGGAAGTCAGGATCCACCTCAAGCTTCAGACTTCATTACTTATCCGTATCCAGGCAAGTTCATCACTTGCGCATGTCCCTTGAATTATTTCATAACAACTATTTTCAAAACCCCTATCGTACTACCACCTATTCCAAAAGAATGCATGATCCTATTTTTGTAATAATATGACTAATTGAATGACTACCCGAGTGGTAGTGTTCTGTTTGGTGGGCGGATGGAACCATGGTAAGATGAATAGGTCGAAGGAAGGTTCCATCCGCATGGGAAAGTATTACCTAGGAATTAATCACAAATGCCGTCAGGATTCTTGCGCCGTAGATATCGCGTTGACCATGGATCTTCTATGGGGGGAGTAAGTCAACCGTGATACTTTTCTCGTTCGCATGTCAACGGACTGCCAGAGACAAACGCTGTAGGTCTTGCGAGACTACATGGACATGGGTGGGAGCCCTTACGTCCCACGGGCTCTGGGGTCTATGAGTGTCTGCCAGGGGCGCGTAGATCTCCATCGTGAGGGGTGGAATCAGGCGTTCAACCTGCTGGCAGAAATGGGTGGGCATGCGTTGTGCGGAGAAGCACGGTTTGGCTTGGATCAACAACCGGGCCCCACACCTGAGTGGGAGTGGACAGGATCGCGCGCCTGGTTGTGCAACATGGTCTTGGTCGTCCATGGGTAAAGTAACGCACCTCTGCAGAGTGTAAAATGATGTGGCATGTTACCCCTTGTTCCGGGAAGGAGCTGCGAACGCCGCGGGAAAGGCAACTCCATGAAAGTTCTAATCCTGTGAAGAATGGCGGGCATAGTTTTCAATATTAAAAGCAACCTCTTGAAGAAAGATTTGACAAAACTTGCATCTGTCCAGACTCCTTAGAGTCAAGGACCGCAGTTAGTGCATCCATTACTTCTGTACTTACAAGAACTTGCTGAGTAACGCTCGTTACTCATTCAATCCCGTTTGACCCCCTGCTTAGGTTATGAGAACTTAGAAGAAGCATCCTTCAACATCCTTGGAGGCCAGGAAGATATCTTCTACGAAGAACCGGACCTCTCCGGTGGAGTGGAAGGAGTTGACTATCTCATCCAGTACGGAGCAGACCCCGATGGGGATGAGTCGGACTAGGTTTAGCCTAGTCTAAATAACTATTTATCACGGTTGAATCGAGAAGCCATAGACTCCCTTTCTGGCTGTTGAGTTCCCGTGTTAGCAACTGTTTACTTTTCAGTGAGCGTTCTAACTTCAATAATGGATGACCTCTATGTGAGCTCATCCTTTTGTCAGTACACTTTGTTTTGTAATATATTTGTTGTATGACAATCCGACCCACAATGTTTCTGCTGTACCACCCTGAGGGATGTAATATTTGCGGAGCGATGTTCTGTGAGTGTTATATCAACGACTGGCGTACTACAACATGCAGTGGTATGCCGGGTCACCACAGCTGGTATCAGAGCAATTGCTTTGACCTTAGGTTGGAAACCTAGTAAAGGGATATACCCTGTAGGGTTTTAGAACGTACCAATAAAGAGTTCACTGGAAGTATGATAGGTATTCACTTGGGAATATTCTGGTCATATTTCCAGAATGTTGAATCTTTATGATGAAAGATTATATAACATTTATGTTACTTGTGAGCAGTGATCATGAACGGCGGGAGTTCCGGGAGAACTGAGTGGGTTAAGCATGAGAGGTTGGACCACTACAAGGGAGAATTGACCGAGCAACTGCGAGCTTTGCTCCGAGCTTTCGAGTTCGACATCAACCTTAAAGTTAATACTTACACGTATAAGGACGGGGAGATGGTTCTGAAGTATCGGGTATTAATTTTAATACCTAGGGAGTTAACCCCACACATAACCACACCTAGTGGTGAAGGTAGGAGCCAAATGGCAGCATACCAACAGGCTTTAGTCCAAGCTTTAGCTACTATCAGGGAGTATAAAGCTAGTCAGCTGTCTGGTACTAGCTTCACAGCTATACCGCACGACCGTCTTAGTACAGAGTTGGCACTCGACCATTCTGTGCTGATCAAAACCAAGCCTAAGCTAGCCACTAGCCTTTTAGATCGCTACAGGAAATTGGTGGGATCTTTCTACAAGACACATCAGGTCATCGTGGATGACAAGGATGGAATGTTGAAGGATTTAACCAAACCACCTAGCCCTGAGCAAAAGGGGAAGCAGAAGGCTCAGGAGAGTGATGAACCTTATTATTCCCCAGGACCTGAGGCAGCTAGGAAATCACACCATGATCGGCAGTCCAGGTATTCTACCACACCAGAACCCATTCACTACCCTGTCATACCACATAGTGAGCCAGAACCCTATGATCCGTTTGATATATCGGATACACCCGGAGACATAAAACCAAATACTTTTGGTGGGGTCCCAGAATCAGATTCCTTCATGGAGAACTCTGATGGCTGGAGGTATGACTGGTATCCTGGTACTAGTCAGCATCCAATTCCATCTGACAACATGTCAGAGGATGAGGAGCATGATAGTGTGGAGATTGTGGCAGCCGAGGAGGCGGAGATAGTCGCCATAAATATCTCATCTGACGAGGAGGAGCCGGATGAAGCCCAGCCGATGCAGGAGGAACCGTTTGATCACAGCCACTGCACGAGTACCACCTGTTTTGCAGAAGGTGAAGCCTCTCAGTGCACTAGTACTGAAGAGTTTGTGTCTTACTCTGATGATTATCTGGACATGGATTGGCTCTCTTTGAGCGATACCCAGTCTATGGATACTTCTGACACGGACTATGTGCCATCTGGGAGGCCGTTTTATCCTGAGACGGTGCGCAGGACTCCACGTTACACAGGGTGGACTCCTGGTATGTACTCGGAGTAGTACCACGACATCCAAGAAGTGCAAGTAAGGGCTCGAGTTAAGTAGTAGTCTGGAGTTTCGAGCCGTGTAACTAAATATGGGTCAGAGTGTCTGCGTGACCCAGTGGTGTTTCCTACGGTTTTACTTTAAGTATTCACTACGGTGAAGGATTGTACAAACTTATAAGTATTTGTATAATATGTGTAATATGTTGTTTGTATCTGGATTTGGATTTTGTTTCTCTTGTGTGATTAGTGTTGCATGTGAAGTGAGGCTTAGAAAGCATGAGCATGATGTAATTATGAGTTCTTTCGCTTCACATTGCAGGACTAAGGGGTTATGGAGAGTGGCGAAGCTAGTGAAGCAGACGCTCAGCGTCTGGAACGGGAGAACAAGGCTAAAGCTGATGAGGAGGCTGCAAGAGCCGAGTTACCACCACCACCACCACTCAGGCCACTGGCGGAGCAGAATTTCATGGAGTACATGAAGTTTGTACAGGAGAACCAAAACAAGTTCATGCAAGAAATGCTTAACCAGGTGGGACCTGGGAGAACAGCGGAACCTAGGACACTAACACTGTCAGATTTCCTTAAGACCAAACCAGAACCGTTTGCCACGGCCAAGGATCCCATGGAAGCTGAAGACTGGTTAGTCGATACAGAAAGGAATCTTAAGGCTATCAAGGCCAGCGATGAGGAGAAGGTGCGCTTTGCTACACACCTTCTAAATGGTCCCGCAGCAGCATGGTGGGATAACCAAATTATTATGAAGCCACCGGGAAGGGAATACACGTGGAATGAGTTCAAGGAGAAATTCAGGGAATATCATGTCCCTGACAGCGTTATGGAGATTATGAGGAGGCAATTTGAGGATCTTCAACAGGGGACACACCACATGTTATGGTATGTCAATGAGTTCAGCAGGCTCTCCAGATATGCTGCTGATGAAGTTGATACCGACAAGAAGAAAATTAAGAGGTTCTTGAGAGGGATGGATCCTTATGCAGCCATGCAATTAAGAACATCCAAACCAGCTAACTTTCAGGAGTTGATGAACTCCGCAGTTACCTGGGAGAACGATTACAAGTTGGTTCAGCCGAACCGGCAAAAGAAGGCCAAGTTTGAGCCTAAGAAGTTCCAACCCAGTAGACCTACTACAAACTTGAGCTTCAAGCCAAGAATTAGGTCGGGAGGAGCCCGGCCCAATCGTGGACCATTCAATCCAACAAATCAGATAATTTGTCATGGTTGTGGGCTTCCGGGTCATATCAAGAATGAGTGCAAGAAGCCCAGGGTTGTTTGTTTTGGTTGTGGAAAAGAGGGACACTATAAGACAGATTGCCCTAACAAGACAAATGGAGGAGGGTTCAACAAGGGTGGAGCAAAGCCTGGAGGAGCCAGCGGATTTTCTGCCGGAAGTGGTAGCAGCGGAAAGAACAACAATGGCAAAAGTCGAGACCATTCGGAAAACTTAACTGCACATCTCTGGAGGAGGCTGACAATTCAGATACCACCGTACTAGGTACGCTCAGTCTTCTTACCCAATATGGCAAAGTCTTATTTGATACCGGTGCCACCACATCATTCATCTCTAGTTATTTTGTGGATAAGTATGGGGTAAGGTGTTCACGTTTAGAATGTCCTCTTACCGTTATGACGGTGGGAGGTACGCTCTTAGTTACACGTGCTAGGCCAGATCAAGTCATCATGATCTGTGGTTGCATATACTACGCGGATCTGTTTGTTATTCCTTTGAAGAACATTGATGTTGTTCTTGGAATGGACTGGATGACGGAGAATGGAGCTTTGATTGATTGTGAGGAGAAGACAGTTTCTCTTAGGAGACCTGGAGGAGGAAGAGTTACTTACCAAGCAGATAAGCATACTCATGTAGAGGCAGAACTCCAACTCAACTCACTCAATGAAGCTAAATTAGAAGATATACCAGTAGTCAATGAATTTCCAGATGTTTTTCCAGCAGAATTGCCAGGAATGCCACCAGATAGGGAGATCGAGTTTACCATTGACTTGATACCAGGTACATCACCCATTGCTCAGGCACCATACAATATGGGTCCTAAGGAGTTAAAAGAACTTAAAGAACAGTTAGATGAACTGGAAAGTAAGGGATTCATCAGAGAAAGTGTTTCACCATGGGGATCGCCCGTGATATTCGTGGACAAGAGAGATGGAGGCAGAAGAATGTGTGGTGATTTTAGAAACCTGAACAATGTCACTATCAAGAACAAGTATCCATTACCAAGAATACAAGATTTGTTTGACCAAGTTTACGGAGCTGGAGTGTTCTCCAAGATTGATCTCAGATCAGGATACCATCAGATCAAGATTAAACCAGAAGATGTACCCAAAACAGCTTTTGTTTCAAGGTACGGACATCATGAATATTTGGTTGTTCCTTTTGGACTGACCAATGCACCCGCTATTTTCATGAATTTGATGAACAAGATTTTCATTCCATACTTGGATAAGTTCGTGATTGTGTTCATCGATGATATCTTGATATATTCAAAGAACAAAGAAGACCATGCCAAGCATTTAAGAATAGCACTACAAGTTCTAAGGGAACATCAACTTTATGCCAAATTCAGTAAGTGTGAATTTTGGTTAGACCAAGTAGAATTTCTTGGACATGTTATCAGCAAAGAAGGTATTGCAGTAAATCCTGAAAAAGTACAGTCAGTTTTGGATTGGAAGGCACCAACCACTGTGAAGGAAGTTCGCGGATTCCTTGGAATGGCCGGGTATTATAGAAGATTCATTGAAGGATTCTCTAAAATAGCCGGGCCAATGACCAATTTGCTAAGGAAGAATACTCCTTTCATATGGTCAGATAAGTGTGAAGCCAGTTTTCAAGAGTTAAAGAAACGACTAACAACAACCCCAATCTTAGCAGTACCAGAACCGGGCAAGGATTACACTGTATATTGTGATGCATCCAAGAATGGATTGGGATGTGTGCTCATGCAAGATCGTAAGGTGATAGCTTATGGTTCAAGATAGCTCAAACCACATGAAGTTAATTACCCAACGCATGATTTAGAATTGGCAGCGGTAGTGTTTGCTTTGAAGAGATGGAGGTCATTTCTTTATGGATCAAAGTGTGAGCTTTACACCGACCATAAGAGCCTCAAATATTTCTTTACTCAGAAAGAGTTAAATACGAGGCAGAGGAGATGGTTAGAATTGATCAAGGATTACGATCTCACCATCAATTATACACCGGGTAAAGCTAATGTGGTAGCTGATGCTTTAAGCCGGAAGAGTACTGAAAGTCAACCAATTCAATATGAATTGCCAAAAGAGCTGCAAAGAGAAATTGAACAAGCAGAGATTGAGATACTGGAAGTACAATCTTTGGGGGGTTTGTATACCATGCAAGTCATGGAGGAAAGAACAAGTGATCTCAAGAATGAGATAATTCGGCGGCAAGACGAAGATCCATTCATAAAAGAAGAAATCCAAAGGATTGGGGAAGGAAGACCTTCCGAATTCCACTTAGGGGAACATGGTTCATTATGGTTTAATAAGAGGCTTTGTGTACCTGATATTCCAGAGATCAAGAAATTGATACTTCGGGAGGCACATGAGGCACCGTACTCTATTCATCCTGGAATTACCAAGATGTATATGGATCTCAGAGATATATTTTGGTGGAACAATATGAAGAGAGAGATTGCCAAGTATGTTTCTGAATGTCACACATGTCAAAGAGTAAAGGCTGAACATCAAAGTCCGGAAGGACCATTACAACCTTTGGAGATTCCTGAATGGAAGTGGGAGGAGATTGGTATGGATTTAATTACAGGATTACCAATGACTAAAACCCAAAAGGACATGATCTGGGTCATTGTAGACAGGTTGACCAAAAGTGCACATTTCCTAGCAGTCAACCAGAGGGATCACGCCGAGAAACTGGTAAATATATATGTCAAGGAAATAGTTAGTAAACATGGAGTGCCAAAAAGAATAGTTTCGGATCGAGGATCTGTGTTTACTTCAGTGTTCTGGAGAAAGCTCCAGGAAGCTTTAGGTTCCCAACTAGATTTCAGCACTGCTTATCATCTTCAGACCGGAGGGCAAACTGAAAGAACTAATCAGATTCTTGAAGACATGCTTCGGGCATGTGTCCTTGATTTTGGAGGATCATGGGATGAACATTTACCATTAGCAGAATTCTCCTACAACAATAGTTATCAAAGCAGTCTCAAGGCAGCACCCTTCGAAGTTCTATATGGACGGAAGTGTAGATCACCTATTTGTTGGTTCGAGACCGGAAGTAAGTCTGAATTTGAACCAGATTACATCAAAGATCAACAACGTGTTGTTGATATCATCAGAGATCGCTTGAAGATAGCTCAAAGTCGTCAAAAGAGTTATGCAGATCAGAAGAGAAGAACATGGGAACCAGAAGTCGGGGATATGGTCTATCTCCGAGTTAGTCCAATGAAAGGGCTTATGAGGTTCGGTGTTAAGGGAAAACTAAGTCCTCGGTATATAGGACCTTACAAGATCCTGGCTCAGAACAGGAATGTAGCTTATACCCTACAGCTACCTGATCGGTTAAAACAAGTTCACAATGTTTTCCACGTATCCCAACTCCGAAAGTGTTTGAAGGAGCCGGAAGATTCTGTTAATCCGGAGGAGTTAGAATTGGAATCAGACCTCACATATGTGGAGGAACCAGAAAAGATTCTAGCCGAAGATTGGAAGAGACTCCGAAACAGAGCAATAAAGTACTGTAAGGTACAGTGGAAACATTACCCTGAACGTGAAGCTACCTGGGAGAAGAAAGAGGAATTACGACAGAACTACCCAGAGCTATTCAGGTATTATTGTTACAACTTCGGGACGAAGTTCTCGTTAAGGAGGGAAGACTGTAATGTCCCAGCGTTTAGGAACTCACGGGGGGTAGAATATAAATTTGTGCATCTGCATGCATGTGTTTGCAAAACCTGAATAAATTTTTCGCAAAGTTAAAACCCCGGAGTGAATAAGGTTCTACCTTGGAACTGATGCTTGGATAGAAGTTGTTACTGTCAGTTGGAGGAATTTTGACATGACCTCCGGGTATTATTTGAATTTGAGACACTAGTGTTTGAATTATTTGAATTTAGGACAATTGGAATTTGAGTTTGAATTATAATTAAATTTGAATCAAATTGAAAGGATAAGGTTATATATTAAGTTTAAATAATTTGATCACAATTTCTATAGCAAATAAGGAAATATTCCTAAATACCAACAAGTATAATAATAGAAAAACACTTATACTTTATTGATAATAACACAATAATACAATGTTCTTTACAATGGGATTAAAAAGAAAGATAAATTTACAATAGTTTTGCAACTAAGTTAATACAAGGAACTAAATCTAGAACTAAGCCTAACTACTCCATTTGCATCCAAATTCTTCAACCCTGCAACACAAAAACATTAAATCAAAACACAAAGGGTTAGGAGGGGATTAGTACCCTCAGGTTATCAGTGAGATGCACTGATGAATCATCACCGGGTTTAAAAACAAATAAGTAGTATCTGCTCTGTGAAATCATCCTCAGACCAGCATCATAGGCTTAGGCATGGAATTACAACTGGCAACATAAAAATATATCACCAGGCAAGGATAAGATCAATGAGAGTCCAGTGCACGGCAAGGATGAGACCAAACATGTACTGTGAAATATCTTCTCACTAGGTGGCAGTTACCTAGCTTACTCACGAAGCAGCAAGCAGCTTAGTCACAAACAAGCACACAACACACTCAGGCACCACCTTTGGTGCTGTCAAAACTGGAGATGGGGTATAAAATCCCCAACAGTCGTATGGGGAACACACACACCTCATATTCCCCTGCGCAAGCACAATAGAACAGGAAAGAACACCACCAATCAATTACTTCACTGGATACTGGAGCAAGTGATTGCAAAGTTGCAATCAATCAATCAAGGCCAAGGTACCAGGGAGCACCAGGAGGAAAGCAAGCAATCCACAAGCACCAAAATCCACCAACCAATTTGATCTATACCCCAAGGTGAATATCCTGAGTACCCTCTAAGACATTTTCTGGCTAAGTTGCACACAGGATGGGTTGGGGTGCTAGAACCCTCAGATAGGCATAGTAATGCTATGCTAAACTCATCATTGGGATTTAATTATCAAGTCAAGTATCTGTTCTTAAATAAAGAAGGGCCTCAGGCTATGCATCATTGGCTTGGGGCAAAGGAAACAAGTGAAAGTATCTGTTCTTAATTCATTAGTACCAAAGAAGGAAAAGATGTCATAAGTAGTGCCCTGTTCTTATAAGCTGATACCAAGAATTTAAAATAGAGAGGTTTATAGTAAAGGGATTTTGAGACAGAGCAATAGTCAGGAGCACTGGTTCATGCCACACACACACACACATGGTTGCTGGGCACCAGATCCAAGGATCTGATACCCCAGAACCAAGTGAATCATGAAATAAAAACAATATGATAGATGCAAGTGTTGAGGGAATATTCTCTGAATAAAATTCAGAGTAACACCTCTCAATCATTTAGCACACCCATAGAACACTAGGAATTATATACTTAGTAATAGGAATTGTTATTCAATAACCAGTAACAAGAATCCATCACAGGGAGCAAAACCTAAGGGTATCAGTACACCGAAACAACTTGGGAAGTAATCCCAAAACGATTTTCCACTAACAATATCATCTCCTTCACCAGTATCATCTCACAGCACATAGCAACAGACGATTAATTTAGGTGCACAATAAAAATTCCTCATCCATCACAGATCATGGCATGATTTCCATGTCTCACACATCAAGTAAATTAAAGGTAAAATCCATTGCTGTCTAATCAAGCACTAGAGCACAGAGAGCATCACAGTGGAGCTCGGTACGAGCTAGCTCGAGGGCTAGACTCCAGAGCAAGGGGGAAACAGAAGAATCCGTGAGAGAGAGCGAGAGGTTGGAGGGCAGAGAGAAAGGAGAGAGCAACTTACAGGTGGTCACCATCGTGGTGACCACATCCGGATGGAGAGAGGAGCACGGCGGAAGCCACGGTTGCCCAGCAGGCCGTCCCGGCGGCGACGTCCCCGGAAACGAAGACATCGGAGCAGCAGCAGCAGTACATCAACTCCTGGAGCCCAGGAGTCACGTCAAGGAGCCACGGCCACCGGAGAGGTGGAGGAGCACCCCGGGTACCTAACCCTAGGGTTAGGGTTTGAGGATCTCCACGGGAGCCACACGGGGAGAAGAGTAGATCGAGGAGGGAGGCCTGGTAGCGGACAGAGAGGAGCAAGGGTGGCGCTAGGTCAAGGTGGCGGTGATGGAAGGAGGAGGGCAGAGGAAATCGCCGGAGGAGGCGCTGGATCGCGTCTGCGCCTCTGCGTCGCCCTCTGCGTCGCCTCACGCGGAAAGGGGAGGAGATGAGGACGCGGGGCTCGGGTGCGAGTGCGGCTGGTCTGGTCCAGCCCGGCCAGACCAGGGGGTTAGGTCCAACCCTAACCCCAGGGACCACCTGTCAGCCCTAGGGGCAGACAGGTAATTTTTCTAAATTCTAATAAAAGGGTTAGAAAAATAACATATAACTTATACAAATTTCAATTAAAATATCCATCAAATCAGTCCAAGTTTTTATATAAACTATTTATTAAGCATTATAACACCAAAATAATTATAGCCTTAACAATTGATTATTTGGAAATAATTAATTTATAATAAAAACTTGTTTGGATAAATAAATCAACTAAGGTTATATCCATTTAAATTTCAATAGTTAGTCATTTCAAAAATATGTCATAACTCCTGTCCCTGAGAAAAACATTAAGTAATCAACCAATTAATTAAATATAATATTAATAACAACATCAAAATTCATTAATTATGGAGAATAGAGTGATCAAACAAAACAAGTTTTAACATACCAAATGAACCTTAAAAAATTGCATACATTCCATCATTATGCATAATAGCATCATTTGCTTCTTTAAACATTGTCTTTACCGGACAATGATGGTATTTTGTAGAACAAGGAAGTTAGGATCCACCTCAAGCTTCAGACTTCATTACTTATCCGTATCCAGGCAAGTTCATCACTTGCGCATGTCCCTGGAATTATTTCATAACAACTATTTTCAAAACCCCTATCGTACTACCACCTATTTCAAAAGAATGAATGATCCTATTTTTATAATAATATGACTAATTGAATGACTACCCGAGTGGTAGTGTTCTGTTTGGTGGGCGGATGGAACCATGGTAAGATGAATAGGTCAAAGGAAGGTTCCATCTGCATGGGAAAGTATTACCTATGAATTAATCACAAATGCCTTCAGGATTCTTGCGCCGTAGATATCGCGTTAACCATGGATCTTCTATGGGCCGGGGGAGTAAGTCAACCGTGATACTTTTCTCGTTCGCATGTCAACGGACTGCCAGAGACGTACGCTGTAGGTCTTGCGAGACTACATGCACATGGGTGGGAGCCCTTACGTCCCACGGGCTCTGGGGTCTATGAGTGTCTGCCAGGGGCGCGTAGATCTCCATCGTGAGGGGTGGAATCAGGCGTTCAACCTGCTGGCAGAAATGGGTGGACATGCGTTGTGCGGAGAAGCACGGTTTGGCTTGGACCAACAACCGGGCCCCACACCTGAGTGGGAGTGGACTGGATCGCGCGCCTGGTTGTTCAACATGGTCTTGGTCGTCCATGGGTAAAGTAACGCACCTCTGCAGAGTGTAAAATGATGTGGCATGTTACCCCTTGTTCCGGGAAGGAGCTGCGAACGCCGCAGGAAAGGCAACTCCATGAAAGTTCTAATCCTGTGAAGAATGGCGGGCATAGTTTTCAATATTAAAAGCAACCTCTTGAAGAAAGATTTGACAAAACTTGCATCTGTCCAGACTCCTTAGAGTCAAGGACCGTAGTTAGTGCATCCATTACTTCTGTACTTACAAGAACTTGCTGAGTAACGTTCGTTACTCATTCAATCCCGTTTGACCCCCTGCTTAGGTTATGAGAACTTAGAAGAAGCATCCTTCAACATCCTTGGAGGCCAGGAAGATATCTTCTACGAAGAACCGGACCTCTCCGGTGGAGTGGAAGGTGTTGACTATCTCATCCAGTACGGAGCAGACCCCGATGGGGATGAGTCGGACTAGGTTTAGCCTAGTCTAAATAACTATTTATCACGCTTGAATCGAGCAGCCATAGACTCCCTTTCTGGCTGTTGAGTTCCCGTGTTAGCAACTGTTTACTTTTCAGTGAGCGTTCTAACTTCAATAATGGATGACCTCTATGTGAGCTCATCCTTTTGTCAGTACACTTTGTTTTGTAATATATTTGTTGTATGACAATCCGACCCGCAATGTTTCTGCTGTACCACCCTGAGGGATGTAATATTTGCGGAACGATGTTCTGTGAGTGTTATATCAACGACTGGCGTACTACAACATGCAGTGGTATGCCGGGTCACCACAACCCATCAGGACCAGGGGCAGTGTTCCTTTTCATACGAGAAATAGCTTCAAAACCCTCCTCCTCAGAAAAAGGTGCAATCAAAATATCGTTCTCCTCAGCCGAAACACGATCAATATCGTCAACCTTATCTTCATCCAAAGAGAAGAAGTTCGGTTCAGGAGAACCAAAAAGACTTTTATATAAATTAGAGATAAAGGTTTTGAGATTCATTTCACCCACAATAGTCCCTTCATCCTGTTCTAACTGAAAAATCCGTTTCTTCCTATGTTTCCCATTTGCAATCAAACGGAAATAACGTGTATTATCACCGCTTTCTTGAATATGTTTTACCTTCGCTCTCTGGGCCCATTTGGCTTCTTCCTCACGTCTAAGCCTAGCAAGACACGCATCCGCATCGTTCTTGGCTTTTCTTTCCGCTACAGATAACGGTACTGACTCAGCTCGAATGTCAAGTTCATTAATAAGAAGGAGCAATTTCTCTTTATGCATTCTATATTGACCACTTAAATTTTTAGCCCAGCCCCGCAAGAATTGCCGTAGGTGTCTAATTTTGTTTTGCCAAATTTCTATAGGAGAATGGCCCTCTACAGAAGAAGACCATTCTCTAGCCACAAGGTCCAAAAACTCCTCTTTCTTAAGCCAGGCCAACTCAAAGGAGAACCTGGATTTATTCCCAAGGTGAGCTTGTTGACCAGAGTCAATAATAAGAGGGGTATGATCGGAGCCAGTACGCGCCAATGCATGCACTGAAACCAACGGGAACTTTTGTTCCCACTCGACACTCGCAAGAAATCTGTCCAATTTTTCGAAAGTTTGATTTGCCCCTCTACTAGCCCAAGTAAATTGTCGTCCCGAGAATTCTAGGTCTTTCAAATCAAGACTCTCAATAATAGCATTAAAAATAAAAGGCCATCGCGCATTGAAATTATCATTATTCTTCTCATTTTGTCACCTAATAATATTAAAGTCCCCCCCCCCCCCCCCCCCCCAACAAGCAAAGGTCTCTCTTCTTTTTCACAGATACGAACCAACTCTGCCAAGAAATCATGTTTGAGAGCATCATGAGCCGCCCCATACACCACTACAAGGGACCAAAGGAAGGCATCCGACTTATTTTTAAGTTGGAACTTAATACAAAAATCACCTGCCTCTACGTTCTGAACCCCAAACATCGTGGGATCAAAATTCTGCACTTATATGATTAAATGAGAGTTATCGTGTGAGATGTTGTGCTCAAATTGGGGTTTCCATGTTACGATTACCTACCTAGAACAAAGAATGATAAAATGTCTTTGGTGAACCAACTTTCGACACAGGTCAAAGGGATAGACGACGAGGGGCTGATATATCAGAGGTTGGCCGGAATCGGAGCGCCACAGCGTCGAAACAACACACATTTTTTCAAGTGTCCTACTATACGTATAATACTATTGTAAATCTTGGAAACAGGTAATAGGAAACTGCAAAGGATGTCTCGCTTCATACAAAGAAATTACCCGCACGAAGATTCCGCACTTAGAGGGGAAAAATCCCACCACGCGGTCACGGAATTGAATCTTCCGACAAAATGAGCTCAGTTTTTGTTTTTCATGTTCCTATGAACTACTTTAACGCACACACAAAATACCATTGGTCAACCCCCTTTCAATGCTGGTCAAATGGGTAGATGTTCTCGTTCCCCCACGATTAAGGTTTCGCCCGTCTTGGGGAGTTGGAGCGTCGGAATACCACCAAACTTGTATTGGGTTCTAATACTTGTGTTAAATTGTGGTGGCTTAGAACATGGAAATAGCCAATAGACAACTCTAAAGTGTGACCCACTTCACAGACATTACTTACTCCGCCGGAAGATTCTACAATTACATGGCCAAACACCCACCACACCGTCACCACATGGAAACTTGCAACAACATACGATAAATTTTAGATTTACATGTTAATATTCCCAAAATATACAAAAATAAGGATAAAACATGATCTATTGTTCCTCAAAATTGACAATAATTGCGTGCTCTATCCGCTCCCCTCAGGTGTGCAACTCTCTAGTTACATTACACAATCAATAAAAAATTCTTAATTACACGGTTAACTGAAGCTCTGGACTAACCATATTAAGAAACAAAACAGAGAGATAACTAAGAGGTTCAACGTGGCAACATGATGAAAGAATCTAGTTATAATACTCACAATTTATTTTGGTACATGCGTCGGATGCACGAATGGTGCAGAAGTTGACCTGCATGATTTTTCTAGCATTTCACGGATTAGGAGAGATATATTGCTACATATTCAATTCGTAGATCAGCATCATGCCAACATGAGAACATATAGATGACAGAAGGAAAGATTTGGTTTGTACACCAATTATCATGTGGAGTTAATGCTCTCCCTACCATTTCGTTTGAATTATTTGGTACATTTGGTTAGACTTGATTTTGCTCCTAAATCGGAGAAAAATACAATAAACCATATATTGCGATGTTATCCGGAGATGAGGTCCAAGAAGCATTTTTTAAGAAGATAAAAATCAAGGTCTCTGCGTTGGTTTATAAATAAAACCATATATTATTCATTATTCACAAAATCAAGGTAGCTATGCTGAACAAGTTGTCTAAAAAAAGGAGAAAACTACAAACTCGTTATAACATCTCCATAAACCAAACATAAACCCTATGAAAAGTGACCAAAACAATATAAATTACAAAACTCTGAGGTATAATCTTCAATGATGGCGCGTCGAATTTACATCGGAGATCATGAGACAAACCGTTACTATCAATGGATTTTTATATCCTCCGGTGAAGGCGGCTATGGTTTCATGCTCGGCTGCACATGGACCGGAGCGGGGAAACGCTTTCCATGCATCTACATTAATAATACATAGTGCCAGCACCCTCATATGGCTGTTGCCAAAGAGGTGGCTTCACATTACAGACATTTATGTCCCAGCACTTGTGTATGTTTCCCTCTATAAATAGCATCACATGCCCTCATCATATACACATCAGCTACCGCCATCTCAATCCATCTTTGCTGACCTTCTGTCTGTCTCTCCATCTTCAAATTTGTAGCTAGCTAAGTATCTTGCCACATCTCCGATCAATGGCTCCTATGGGTTCTCCCGTGCTTAAGTTGGCTGCCGTAGCCATCTGCGCCATGCTGGTGTTGCCATCCCTGGCGTTGGCATGTGATGATTCTACTACATGTGACAAGAAATGTCAAGATGCATGTGTCCCATTCGCGGATGCGTCGTGCCAGGGCCTTTGCAACACCGCTACAGCGACGCGTACGGCGTGCTTAGTTGCGGCGTCTTCTGCTTGCGGGATCCTTTGTACGTCCATGTGCACAACAGAGGTGAAGGGTTGATCTACCTGCTCGTCGTATAGTAGTTTGTGTGCTTTTCTTGCTTCCTGGTGTATAATAAGTGTGCATGTACTTATGTATACATGCTCCTCGTGGTTATAGCCAGGAGGTAGCATGCACGGTCGAGTGATAGGTCCAAGCATGCTCGCATTGTCAATCTTGTGTTTTAATGTTCCATTTCCTTTGTGCACACAAACTCTATATGTATTTGGTCTTTGTTTTAATGATGAAGTCTCTCATCCTTGCAATATATATGAATATACAAATTCAAGTGGCAACAAAAGGCTTCATACAGCATTAAAATGACCGGCTCCTTGTGGTTATTGAGCCGTCGGAGCAGTCGACAGTATCTCCATACACCAAACATGAACCCTATAACGAGTTAAGCAAACAAATAGAAGCACAACAACTCCAAGGCAGAGTCTTTGAGAAGGGCTCGTGGTGACGATGATGCGACAAAATACTACCATCTCTGTATTTTCATCCCCAAGCCGAGCATCCTGCCATCGGCATGTTCCAGAGAGCGACGAAGACACGTCGAGATTGAGGGATTAGATATCTTGTGATTTCACTAGAGTATATGCGTACATGTCAGCGATGCTGTCGCTAACATCAATATTTCTTCCGGCTGATAATATCTCATACCGCATTGCTTCCGCTCATTTGTGGCTCGACTTTCAATCCACCTACATTGGCGACAAATGGGACCTACACAAAGTTCAGCAAGAAGATACCCATAACATGCCTCACGGAGCACCCCCGAGCCAAACCAATCCCGGTATAGAGATGGACACGTCCCATACCGCCGCCAACAGAGGATGCATAGGGGAGGAGAAGGCTATCACCATAAATGGACGTGGCCACCATGTTGTAGAAAAACTACGGCCGGTGACAGCCACAGATGAACTAGGCTCGTTGCCCTACTCCTGTACCATTTTTGTCGTCATCGGATCAGCTCTATACTGCAACACCAGTTCCCATACGACCAAGCCTACAATGCCACCTGTCTAGAAAGTGTACATCGACGCTACACCTTGAGGGCGGCGTAACTGCAAGACGGGAGTCGGTGCAGCGGCTGGGGTGCCACCGGCAGCGTACATGCCTCGGAAGGCGCGTCGAAAGCCGGCAACATGGACCAATGGCAGCGGTGCTATGGCCCGAAGGGGCGGCACAACGGCAGCCCATAGCTCGATCGGTGATAGGCGCGTACTCGGGGACGTGCTTGGCGAAGACAAACGCATGATCGGTTGATCAGACCGATGAAGCGTTGTGCCATGGGGTGGACGACGAAGCGCATATGAGAGTCGATGGCGACGTTGTCGGTGGAGTCCCGGTCGACGACGGTGAAGACGAACCAACAATGGATGCCACGCCGACGAGAGCAACCGGAAGCGACGCATCAAGGCGTCCCTCGACGCGTCCGACCTTGCAGCACGGTTGGTGTAGATGATCTGGTCGGTGCGGAGTCGACGCAGGCGAGTCGGTTGCGGCCTACCGAAGCAGGCGCGGTAGCCGGCCTTGAGGAGCCGGCCGGTGCGGAGTCGGCGCCGGCGTGTTAGCCGCGATAACCAGCGTGGAGGAACCTGCCGGTGCGAGTCAATGCTGATGTCGGAGTAGAGGCGCCTGTAAACGACGGGCGGTGAGCGACGCAATCCGATCTATGATCGGTAAACCAATATAAAAAACGTCGGACAAGTGACAGGCGGAGAAAAAGACTCTCTACGGCAGCCGATCAACTTGACCAGCGAACGAACCCTAGGTACGGAGGCGCGGCCCCCGACGGAGAACATGGAGATCGTCCTCCCCGGGGGCGGCGCGATGCGGAAGCGCGTGCGGCAGCTAGGTCAAGGATCTTGCCGCTCTGATACCATGTAGAAAGATAAGATTAGCGGAATATGGTGGATTTATTATTGAGCCTCTCATGGACGAGTAAATATTGGGGTACAAACTTGGAGAGTAAGAAGTCTCGTAGAGATAGAGTAGGAGATTGAATACAAATCCTAAACTACCAAATATACGTACACCTAATATATCTCTAACAACCGGTATCTCCGACATTGTAGCGAGGGAAACATACACGTCATTCCCAGGATTTTCCTAGAGATGCCCTCCGATGGCAACGAGGGGGTGTTGCCGTGTTGGAGGTAGAGGCAGTGTCTCGCTCTTGGCTGCACATGAGAGGTTTATCGTGCTCTTTTTTTTGCACAACATGCTTCACATGCACCTAAATCAATTATACGTGCTGCCAACACCTAGACATGGCTAAATTACAATGATAATTGATGCTCTGAACTAACAGCAGCATGAAAAAACATAGCGATAACTATGAGGTTTTAAATAGCAACATGATGAAATAATCTTGTTATAATACTCACTGTTTAGTTGGGATCATGCATCGTGGTACATGCACAGATAGAGCACAAGTTGAACTGCAGGTTTTTTTTAGCACATCACGGACCGAAAGAGAGATATTCCTCCATATTCAGTTAGCAGATCAACAACACGGCAATATCACAAACCATAGTCGATGGAAAGGAAGATTTGGTTTTTACCCCAATTATCATGTACAGTTAATCACTAGTAGAAAAACCCCTATATAGGTTTTTGGTTGTAGTCCCCATTAGCTTACCAACCGGGTTCAGATGGGGGCAGGGCAACAGTTCGCCTCGCTCGAACATTTTTAGTCCCGGGTCGTAAGACGGCCCGGGATAAAAAGTCGTCGGGCAACCATTCCCCTGGCCGGAGAATATTTAGTGGCCCAACCATTTGTCTCCCGCGTTTCGAAAGTTGTTCCACCGTCGGGGAGAGGCTTAAAAACAGAGAAATGCCTAATTGCTACAGTACCGCGCCCCCTCTCTTCTTCCTCTTGCTCTCCTCTCTCATCTTCCCCATTTTCCACCATGGGAATTGAGTTGTTGGACTTGACCACACATGGCAGGATTCTCGAAGTCGCCTACACAAACGAGAGCTCCCGGATTTTGGGTCTTCTTGACCTCTTGATGAAATGGCTTCGGGGGGATGCTGGGGATTTTCTTGGCCTTGATCTCGAGTACACGGCCGATCAAAAAGATGTGGCCGTCATCCAAATTCTTTTTGAATCAACTCATACATTAATGATCTCCATGTAATTCTTTTTGAATCAACTCATACAATACTTGGGCTTCATTTTGGTTCTGAATCGGAGAAAAATAAAATAAACATATATTACGAAGTAATTCGGTGATGAGTTTTTTTTTTTTTTGCGTGAAACAGTTTGAATGCATTTAAATTACTAATTCTTTTTGTGTGCACTTTCACCTGGCTAAATTATATGGGTAATTTGTTCTGATAAGAAAATAGTACAGATATATCTTAGAGGTTTTACATGGCAACATGAAAAAAGAATATAGTTATAATACTCAGAGTTTAGTTGGAATTATACATCCGATAGTGCCTAAGTTGACCTTGAAGTTCTTTTTACAACTTTGCGGATCGTAAGAGATATATTCCTCCATATTCAATTAGTACATCACCAGCACAACCACCATCACAACCAATAGTTGGCATAAGTTGACCTTGAAGTTTTTTTTTACAACTTCGCAGATCGCAAGAGATATATTCCTCCATATTCAATAAGTACATCACCAGAACAACCACCATCACAACCAATAGTTGGCATAATAAAATTTTGTTTGTAACCCAATTATCATGTGGACTCAATGCTCTCCATATCATTCTTCATGAATTAATTTATAGGTTGGTCGGACGTCAATTTGGTCCAAAATCGGAGAAAAATAAAATAACCATATATTGTAAAGTATTTCGATGATGAAGTCGACATTGAGTAATTAGATATCTTGTGATTTCACTAGAGTATATGCGCACATGTCGTCAATGTTGTATGTAACATAAATATTTCTAACGGGTGTTAACTTTTCATACTCCTCTCTTCTCTCATTTGTCGCTCGACGTTCAATCCGCCTCCAATGGCGACAAAAGGGACACATACAAATTTCAGAAAGAAAATTATTGTAACATGCCTCACAGAGCACCCACGAGCTAAACCAATCCTGATCTAGAGATGGGGGCGTGCCTTAAAACCTCCAACGGAGAATTCAGAGAGGAGCAGAAGGCCATCACCATTAATGGATGTGGCTACTATTTCGTAGAAATAACCACGGTCGGTCACAACCGCAGATGAACTAGGGTTGTCGCCGTATTCCTGAATCATTTTTCCCTCACCAGATGAGGCTTATGCCGTCACACAAATTCCCGTACGACCATTCCTAGAACGGCATAGGTATCTCTGACATTGTAGCGTGGAAGAGATACTCCCTCACACCACAATGTACATACAATCAAGAAGAAGAACCTATCCTTGAGAGAGGAAAACACGGCCGCTGATGTCGCCCGGGGTTTTCCTTTAGACGCCATATGATGGAAACGAGCAGAGGTGTTGTGGGATGGGAGGTAGAGGCTGTTGGAACGCGTAGAGATAAACGAAAACTTTTCTACGCGGTACTTCCAAGATCTAACCGAGGTAGAAGGCCACGATTATTACCACTAGACGCGCGGTTGCGGATTATCGATGAAGTGCGTCGGGGCAGTGTAGTCCCACGATCCGATCCAGCCGATCCTCGAAGTGTTGAACGTACAACACCTCTGCCGATATCCACACGTACGAGGAGGAGCTCCGACGGCAGACTGCTAGGTCTGGTGCGACGGCTAGACTGAATGGGGCTAGGGTTCCCAACACATGGGAGTGTACTAACGTTCCCGCTGGGCAACCTGCGCCCCTCTTTATATAGCGAATGGTAGTGGGCTTCGCAACACTTGTGGCCCATTCCCTCTGTGAGTCACACTCACAAACTCAGTCCATTTCCGGTTCGGGTCCAACCCGACCAATACATTGCTCCCGCTCTTAAGTGTGCGACCCTGCAGGCTCATGGCGACTTGGACACGATTGGAGTCCGACTCCCAATCGATCAATCGGTAGCGGCTCCTAACAGAACGTGCCGATTCCCAAGTCCCATTGAGTCATAACGACATACCTTTCAATTTGATATTCATCTTAGTCCCTTTTGCCTCACGATATACCTTGTCGAACTATAGGCGAATTATCTTCATCCCTTAAATAGTTTGACTCTCTTCTCGATCCGTGATATGTGATTCATCTGACTAACTCTTAGTCAACAGACACAGTTAACACTTAACTGAGTTGCGCATGGCCATGCTTCCTGGATCATATCACTCGAGAGGGCCCAGAGAATATCTCTCCATTCGGAGGGGCAAAATCCCATTTTGATTATCGACATCACGCAATTTGCTTCTCATTCGACCCGAACCTTGCCTTTATAGCTGCCTTGTCACAGAACAGCGTTTGACAGAACCTAAGTCGGTGATCCACAACTCGGATTGTGCGACAACCTCAGGTCTAAGGATTACATTGATTGAGACATGCAAACGACGACATACACGTTGCATCTCAATATGGGTCAGTCTGATTTGCTAAACTCTTTAGCCAAGTCCGTGAACGTTGGAATGGCATCACCATGTCCATGACAAGTGGAACCGTGTCATCAGCCAACACTCACATTAGTCTAGGGTGTGTATCCAGCACAACCTTAATGACCAAGGACAATTTAGTATGAAAAACACGAATATATAGGTCCACAATCGAATCACATATTCAATGACATATATCAGATGTTCAAAAAAAGGACAACTTAATTAACTTTATGAATACAGTGGGAATTACATCATACATGATTGCCTCTAGGGCATATTCCCAACAGTCTCCCACTTGCACTAGAGTCAATCATCTTGGCATCATATGCCTAGCCATCGAATGCCCATACCTCTCATGTGCGCCTCATGCTTAGGTTGTGGTAGCGCCTTTGTCAACGGATCTGCAATGTTTGCATCCGTGTGTACTTTGCATAACTTGATATCACCTTGTTCGACAAACTAGCGAATGAGGTGGTAACGCATGAGTATATGTTTGTTCTTCTGGTGTTATCTCGGTTCCTTGGCTTGTGCGATAGCACCATTGTTGTCACAATATACATCCAAAGGATTGGACGCGCCCTGAACCACACCAAGATCTATCAGGAGGTTCCTGATCCAAACAGCTTCCTTTGCTGCCTCTGAGGCAGCAATATACTCAGCCTCTGTTGTAGATGCAGACACCGTATCTTGCTTGGAACTCTTTCAGCTCACAGCTCCTCCGTTCATTACGAACACGTATCCAGATTGCGAACGAGAATCATCTGAGTCGGTGAGACAACTCGCATCTGTGTAACCCTTTACACTGAATTTCTCATCACCTCCATAAACTAGGAACATTTCCTTAGTCCTTCTCAAGTACTTAAGGATGTTTTTAACCGCTGCCTAGTGGGCTTCGCCAGGGTCAGCCTGGTATCTGCTCGTAACACTTAGAGCATAGGAAACATCTGGCCTAGTACAAATCATGGCATGCATGATAGATCCGATTGCCGAAGCATACGGGATCACACTGATCCGACTTCGCTCATCAGTCGTCGAAGGACACCGAGTCTTGCTAAGTTTTATGCCATGGGACATCGGTAAGAATCCCTTCTTGGACTCTTCCATTTTGAATTTCTTCAAAACTTTGTCCAGATATGTACTCTGACTCAATCGAATGAGCCGCCTTGATCTATCTCTATAGATCCTGATTCCTAATATGTAAGTCGCCTCACCCAAATCCTTCATTGAGAAACTCCTTTCCAATGACTCTTTGGTTTCTTGCAACATCATGACATCATTTCCAATCAGTAATATGTCGTCCACATATAAGATTAGAAAGTCTACTTTTCTCCCACTAAACTTCTTGTATAAACAAGAATCGTCATCGCTTTTGATGAAGCCAAACGATTTGAGTACCTCATCAAAGCGAATGTTCCAACTCCGAGATGCTTGCTTCAACCCATAAATGGATTTCTGAAGTTTGCATACCTTGTCAGCGTTAGCTGGATCGACAAAACATTCGGGCTGTATCATATACACGTCCTCAGTTAAATTTCCATTAAGGAAAGCCGGCTTGACATCCATCTGCCATATCTCATAGTCTAAATAGGCTGCTATAGCTAACATGATCCGAACTGACTTAAGCATCGCTACGGGCGAGAAGGTCTCGTCCTAGTCAACTCCTTGAACTTGTCGGAACCCCTTCGCGACAAGTCGTGCTTTATAGACGGAAACATTTCCATCCATATCAGATTTCTTCTTAAAGACCCATTTGCACTCGACGGGTCTTGCACCGTCAGGCAGATCAACCAAATTCCAAACTTGGTTTTCATCCATGGACTTTAACTCGGATCTCATGGCTCCAAGCCATGACTCGGAATCAGATCCCACCATCGCTTCCGAATAAGTTGCCGGCTCATTACTGTCTAACAGTAAAACATCACGAGCATTTTGTAACCTGGCAGATCTCCGTGGTTCAGGTGCTGTTACCGGTGTGGGTACCACGACCGGCTCAGCCTCCAAGGCGTTCGCCGACTCGCCCCTAGCCGGTTCCTCTCGAATTTCTTCGAGTTGCACTGTGCTCCCACTGACTTCCCGACCGAGAAACTCTTTCTCAAGGAAGACACCATTCCGAGCGACAAACACTTTGCCCTCTTTTTTTGACTAAAAGGGTGTCCCCCGGCTTCATTGAAACCAAAAACGCAGCCATCGGCTGTGTTTACGATGTTTATTACAACACACGAGCAATCGCCCACACGGCGAGCTGGTAGTCTAGAGAGCAAAAGCTCAACAGGAAGGGGACAAAGGTTTCAAACAGGCAGCACACCTCCCACAGGGCACAAGGAAAACGGAAAACAACGCACGCAAGGCTAAGGCAAAGACTTGGCCCAGAACTTGGCCAGGACTTTCTTGCACGTTGCTTCCTGAGCAGCATTCGCTTCCGCCAGCACCATCACTTCCAGGCAATTCGAGCAGCTCCCCCCGGCGTCTGTTCAGCTCCAGGATGATCTCATCCAGGATGATCGTAGACGATGGAGGCGCCAAGACCCTCCACTGCTCCAGCTCCTCCACGGTTCTTCGCCAGACGTCCCGTACACCTGGCCAAACGAGCCCCTGAAAACATACAGGATTTCTTAGTTTCCATAGTGCCCACAATACTGTAGCACAGGTGGAGTTGATATGCGAGTTCTTTTTTTACTAATCCACCATCTGGCAATGCTTTCAAAGTCAGCACCCACATCCACACCTAGCAACTCAGAAATAACAGGCCAGATCTGTTTTGCCACGAAACACTCAAAGAATAAGTGGCAGCAAGTTTCTGTTTCAGAACAGAACAGACAGGACCATCCTAAAACTGCCCGGCGTTTGGCCAAATTATCCCTAGTTAGCAGTCGATTATTGCCGAGGAGCCAAAGAAAGACATGCAGGCGTGGTTGAACTTTGAGCCCCCAGACAGCTGGGGTATGGATGGGAACAATCCCTCTGTTGTTCACGAATCCATAAAATGATCGCACACTGTAGACGCCTGATGAATGAAACATCCATACAGGAACATCTTCATTTTCCGTCAACGTTACTGTATTAACTAACTGAACGTGTTCAAGCCACAGGGCATAACCTTCAGGAGAGACATTCCTCCTAAAGGTGAGGTGTAATTCACCGTTTTGGAAAGCTTGGGCCACTGTAATCTCTGGTTCATTTGAAATTTCAAATAGACTCCAATAATAAACAGCAAGACTACAATTCCCAATCCAAATGTCACTCCAGAATTTGGTTTTTCTACCATTACCCACCCTCCATTTATATCCACATTTAGCAGCTCTAGCTGCCCACATTACTCCTTTCCAAAAAGGAGAACAGACATTGGGGGCAGAGGAGAAAACATTGGGGTCAGGATCATACTTGAAATCAACAATTTGCTTCCAAATTTTGCCAGAATCACCGTGGTATCTTTTAATCCAGGAGGCTAATAAGCACAAGTTAAAGTCTCCTAGATTCTGGACACCTAAACCACCAAATTCCTTTTTCATGGAAACTAAGTTCCAATTGGCTAGATGATACTTTTTGTTGTTCTCAGAATCACTCCATAGGAAGTGAGCCATCTGGGAATTAATGGCTTTAATAACCCATTTAGGGAATTTGATAACTGACAGAAGATACATAGGTATACTAGCCAAACATGCTTTCAAAAGCACTAACCTACTTTGATAATTGAGAAGCTTACCCCTCCAACCTGCAAACCTCTTAAAGGTTTTGTCAACAAGAGGTTGTAAGTCTTCTTTTTTTAGTTTAGAATAATGCAGAGGTACACCAAGGTACTTACAGGGGAACTCAGCTTTTTTACAACAAAAAATCTGAGCAAAAAGATTTTTTTTGATCCTCATCAACATGTACAGACATTAGATCAGACTTATGATAATTTATCCTCATGCCAGACATTTGTTGATAGCATGCTAAAATCCACTTCAGGTCCCTCTTCCCGGTTGTAGAAGTAGTACCCCAAGGTTTCCCTCGGATACCCCACGAAAATACACTTATCCGACTTGGGCGTGAGTTTGTCCAACTGAAGTCGCTTCACAAATGCTTCACAACCCCAAATCTTAAGAAAAGACAAACTTGGCCTTTTGCCAGTCCACATCTCATGCGGTGTCTTCTCTACTGACTTTGATGGTACTATGTTTAGTGTGAACGCTGCAGTTTCTAGACAATAACCCTAAAATGATAAAAGTAGATCTGTCCGACTCATCATTGATCGTACCATGTCCAACAAGATCCGATTTCTCCGTTCCGATACACCGTTTCTCCGCGGTATACCCGGCGGAGTGAGTTGAGGAACTATTCCACAACTCTTTAGATGGTCATCAAACTCATGGCTCATGTACTCGCCTCCACGGTCCGACCGTAGAAACTTTATTTTCTTGCCGAGCTGATTTTGTACCTCACTCTGGAATTCCTTGAACTTTTCAAAGGCTTCCGACTTGTGTTTCATTAAATAGATATATCCATACCTAGTTAAATCATCAATGAAGGTAATGAAGTACTCATAACCACCTCTGGCTGTCGTGCTCATTGGACCACATACATCACTATGTATTAGTTCCAACAAGTCGGACGCTCTTTCACAACTCCTTGCAAAAGGTGTCTTGGTCATTTTGCCTAGTAGGCATGATTCGCATGTCTCGAATGAATCTAAGTCAAACAAATTTAGAAGTCCATACTGATGGAGCTTCTTCATGTGCTTCCAACTTATATGACCAAGCCGACAGTGCCAAAAGTAAGTCATATTTAGATCATTTGGTTTCAACCTTTTAACATTTATGTTATAGACCAATTCATTATCGAGATTCAAAATAAATAATCCGTTCTGAACGGGTGCAAAGCCATGAAACATATATTTCAAATATAAAGAACAACCATTATTCTTAATATTCGTCTCATAACCTTGTCTTATCAAACATGAGCCAGAAATAATGTTTCGACTAAGCACTGGAACATAATAACAATTATTTAGCTCCATTAAAAATCTTGATGATAAATGAAGTTGCATCGTGCCGACTTCCAACGCAGCGACTCTCGCCTTGTTGCCGACCTGAATATCAACTTCTCCTCTTGCCACGCTCCTAGTTCTTACCAGTCCCTGCAACGAGTTGCATATGTGAATAACTGATCCGGTATCATATACCCAAGAACTATTAGGCGCATCAGCAAGATAAATGTCTATAACATTGCACACAAGCGTACCTGAGTTGGAAGTCACATCTCCACTCTTGGCTCTGTCAGCCAAATACTTGGTGCAGTTCCTCTTCCAGTGGCTATCCTGCTTGCAATAGAAGCAGTTGGCTCCGGCTGTAGGAGATGGCTTAGTCTTTGAGGAAGCACTCTGGATAGGGCCATGGGCGCTACCTCCTGACTTATCCTTCTTCTTCTTAGTCCAAGAACTCTTCTTGAACTTGGCCTTATTGTGCACAATCAACACTTGACTGACATTTTTCTTGATATCAGCCTCTGCCGTTTTGAGCATCCCATGTAATTCAGTGATACTCTTATCCATCCCATGCATGTGGTAGTTCGAAATGAACGGACCATACGCACTAGGAAGAGAGTTCAGAAATATATCAGTAGCGAACTCTTCGTTAATTGGGAAGCCCAGCCGATCCAGAGACTGAATGTAACCAATCATCTTGATTACATGCGGACTCAGTGGATCGCCGTCTTTGAGCTTACAGCCCAGCAATGCTCGAGAGGCTTGATACCTCTCGGTCTTTGCCTGAGCCTGGAACATACTTTTGAGGCTTTCGATCATATCGTAGGCCTCAACATTCTCGAACTGCTGCTGCAAGTCCGGTTCCATGTGTGCAATCATAAGACAGCTAATTTTCGTAGACTCATCTCTAGTCTTACGGTAGGCATTCATGACAGCGACAGTCGCATCATCATCAGCCTCTTCTGGAAGTGGAGTTTCTAAAACATATTCTTTTTTTGTCATGCTTGAGGACTATCCTTAAATTACGATACCAGTTGGTGAAATTAGTTCCATTAATCTTATCTTTCTCTAGGATTGACCTCAACGCAAACGCGGACAACTGAGGAAGCTTGCTAGGTGCCATTGATCTACAACAGAAAATATGCAAAACACTTAAGACATGTATTCATAAAAGAGCAGGCATATTAAACGCTTTAATACTTATGCTCCCACTAGAACCAACACCCCTCCGATGGTTGCTAAGTGATTCAAGATCCTAAATAAGTAAGCCGACTAGTGAGCTTTAGCATCACCGCTAGCCGTCATGTGATCTAGGTAGGCAACACCTTGCCAATCGTATCCAATACGACTCCTGCTAGTTGGGTGACATCACATGCCCCGGCTCCCAACCTACCTCGCCCAGAGCCCCACAACCGTTGTGATGGACTCGTCTAGATTACCAAGTGCTTCTGCTTGTAAGAGTCCGACTCAAACCCACCTAATCGGAAAGAATTGGTAGCACCTCAATTTTATGAGCCCACTACCAAGAATGTCCGACTTGTGATGGTGCAGCACAGGCGTGGCGACCGACTAGACTTTCTTTGAGGGATTAAAATCTACCAACTATCTAAATAGAGGTAAATCGAGACATAACAATAACAAAAATAAAATAATTATAATGTGAAATGGTATGGCTCTCTTCATGGTGATCTCCATCTCCACAAAGCTTGTAAGTCGACTCGTGCCAACTCTTGTCACGTGCATCCTTACTCCATGTAACCGACTTGTACATCGACTTGCATGTCATCCGGGTTCTCCAACAAGCTACACTAGCTAGTAAATTAAAATTTACATAGAGAATCCGACATGCATGACGGTATACAATAAAATGACAGCACCTAGACTCCAGCCGGCTGACAAGAAATATGATACGCAGATCATGTATGGATTACACACATCACATGCACATAAGCCATACCATTCACAACATCCTGCAAAAAGAAGTTATGCATAGACGCGATATCTACCGGCGTTGTGAAACTCGTAACAACATCTAAGGCGCTACGACAGGGCGAAGCCGGCGGTCCCGACGATTTCGGAAAACGCAGATCTCATTTGCATTCCGAACATGGATTTCTTCATCGGATAAAACGATTTTACCCAAATCTGATCCATATTCCGATTCGATCAAACCCTTTGATCTTCGATCATCTCAACTGGATTTATGTGTCACGGTATACCCCGATGGCGGAAACCGACCGGTAGGGGTAACTTGTTCCACGACCTTAGCAGTATGATCATGGAAACCAGATCATCCATTAACCCCGAGTACGATTGATCCAATCAACCTTGTACAAAACCGATCTATCTTATAGACCGACCACCAAAACAGCAATTAGATCACATCTAACGCTAACTACATATCACATATGTACGGATATCGGGCCTAATACCAGAAGCTACCGCTCTGATACCAATGTTGGAACGCGTAGAGATAAACGAAAACTTTTCTACGCGGTACTTCCAAGATCTAACCGAGGTAGAAGGCCACGATGATTACCACTAGACGCGCGGTTGCGGATTATCGATGAAGCGCGTCGGTGCAGTGCAGTCCCACGATCCGATCCAGCCGATCCTCGAAGTGCTGAACGTACAACACCTCTGCCGGTATCCACACGTACGAGGAGGAGCTCCGACGGCAGACTGTAGGTCTGGTGCGACGGCTGGACTGAGTGGGGCTAGGGTTCCCAACGCATGGGAGTGGACTAATGTGCCCGCTGGGCAACCTGCGCCCCTCTTTATAAAGCGAATGGTAGTGGGCTTCGCAACACTTGTGGCCTATTCCCTCTGTGAGTCCGACTCACAAACTCAGTCCATTTCCTGTTCGGGTCCAACCCGACCAATACATTGCTCCCGCTCTTAAGTGTGTAACCCTGCAGGCTCATGGCGACTTGGACACGATTGGAGTCCGACTCCCAATCGATCAATCGGTAGCGGCTCCTAGCAGAACGTGACGATTCCCAAGTCCCATTGAGTCATGACGACATACCTTTCAATGGGTCAGTCCGACTTGCTAAACTCTTTAGCCAAGTCCGTGAACGTTGGAATGACATCACCATGCCCATGACAAGTGGAACCGTGTCATCAGCCAACACTCACATTAGTCTAGGGTGTGTGTCCAGCACAACCTTAATGACCAAGGACAATTTAGTATGAAAAACACGAATATATAGTTCCACTATCGAATCACATATTCAATGACATATATCAGATGTTCAAAATAAGGACAACTTAATTAACTTTACGAATATAGTGGGAATTACATCATACATGATTGCCTCTAGGGCATATTCCCAACAGAGGCGTCGTGTCGCTCTTGGCTAAACTTGGGAGGTTTATCATTCTCTTTATTTTTTGCAGAAATTTATGTGATTGTACCTAAATCAATAATACGTACTACTAGCACCTTCACATGGCTAAATTATAATGATAGTTGATGCTCTGGACTATCTCTAGCAAGAAAACAAATATAGCGATAAATGTGAGATTTGACAAAGCGACTAAGAGAATCTTGTAATAATTTTTACAATGTAGTTGGGATCATGTCGCGTGGTACATGCACAGATGGAGCACAATTTGACCTGTAGTTATTTTTATCACATCAAGGATCCAAACATATATATTCCTCCGTATTCAGTTAGGAGATCACTAGCACGTCTATATCACAAACCATAGTTGACAGAAAGGAAGATTTTTTTGTACCAAAATTATCATGTAGAGTTAATGCTCTCCATGTCATTATTTTTTACATAATTTGTAGATTGGATGGGCTCCATTTTGGTTCTCAATCGAAGAATATAAAATAAACCATATATGACGAAGTAATTCAATGATGAGTCTGAAGATTTTTTCCATGAAAGGTTTGCATGCATCTAAATTACTAGTACATAGTGTGTGCACCTTCACCTCGGTAAATTAATTGGGCAATTTATTCTATTAACTAACCACGATAAGAAAAAGTAGAGAGGTAACTAAGAGGTTTACATGGCAACATGAAAAGAGAATATGGTTATAAAACTCGGAGTTTAGTTGGCATTATGCATCGGACAATGCCCAAGTTTAATTTAAAGTTGTTGTTACAACGTCGTGGATCATAAGAGATATATTCCTCCATAGTCAATTAGTACATCACCATCACACCACCATCACAACCAATAGTTGGCATAATGAAGATTCGGCCCCACTTGTCATGTGTTCTCAATACTCTCCCTTTCGTTCGGCTTGAATTAATTTATAGATTGGTTGGACTTCATTTTGGTGCTAAATCAAATTAAAATAATATAAACCCTATATTGTAAAGTAGTTCAAAGAAGAAGTCGAAGAAATATTTTTTGAATAAAAAAACAAAAAACTCTAGGGATTCGCTTCTTTTTGTACATGAAACCATATATTATTCATTATTTGAAAACTGTGGGGAAAGTTGCGTATAGATGCCGAACAAGTTAAGTAAAAAAAAACATGAGGCCTTCTACATCGTGACTGTATCTACATACACCAAACCTTGACCCATACGACAAGTGATCCAACGAAATATTAAAACCACATGTCGTAGTGGTGTCACGACTGATGCCATAGGATAACTTAGTTTGGTGGCCGATGTAGACTATTGGTACCAGGGAGGGATATTGCATTGAAGAATGCACACGGAAGACACAAAACAAACACACGATGTACCCACGTTCAGGACCCTCTTGAGGAGGTAATGCCCCTACTCCTGTCTGTCTGACTGTATATGGATGAGAATCCGGGTTAGAGAGGTGCTCCTAGAGCTGTATTTGATGGAGGAGGAAGAAGAAGCTCGTAGCAGAGCAGGGCTCTTTCTCTGGCTAGTGAGTGAACTACAGAACGTCTACAATGTCTTGCTCTGCTCATCCCTCACACATGAGAGCTTGGGGCACCTTATATACTGGATCCCAGAACACTGTGACTGAGCACACTGCTGCCAACTACAGCTACCAAAGTCCAACTTACGTCATCCTCTATGCCCTCTTTGTCACCTCTGTCCTGGATAGGACATAGCCTCCCCATACCTGACCACTGCTCCCACGATTAGACGTGTTCCGCGCTATGCGAGAGAGACCTTTTCACCTTGTAACTTGCACCATGACGCTTCTACCTGCTTCACAACAGCAGGGATGTGATATATGCATTGACCTAAAGCCGAGATCAGAGATACCTTCCTTCTGCCAGGCTTCACCATGCCAGGCTTACACAACTCGTTCGGGTCTCCCCTGTAAGCATGGTACCACACGGTTATTCCGACATACCTTCTGTATGTCGGTCAGGACATGTCGGTATGACTATACCGGCCATGTGTCGGTCCTTGCTATGTCGGTAAACCTTGACCCGGTCCACACCTGAACATCATTTTATCCCTGCCATGACCCTACCCGGGGGTCAACCTGACATTAGTCTCCAAGGAGAAGTCTTCAATAAGGGCTCTTCGAATTTTCATCCATGATGTCTGTATTTTCATCCCCAAGCCGTGCTTTGTGCCATCGGCTTCATTATAGAGTGAAGAAGACACGTGGACATTGAGTGATTAGATATCTTGTGATTTCAAGAGTATATGTGTTCATGACGTCGATGATGTCACAAACATAAATAGTTTGAACGACAGATAATATTTCATACCGCACCCTTCCTCTCATTTGTCACTCGTATTTCAATCCACCTTCAATGGTGAAAAAATGGACATATAAAAAGTTCTGCAACAAGATTATCCCATAACATGCCTCACACCGCCAACAGGAGATGGGAGCATCCCATACCACCGCAAACATAGGATGCATAGCGGAGCAGAAGGCCATGATCATAAATGGATGAAGCTACCATGTTGTAGAAATAACAATGGTCGTTCACAACCGCAGGTGAACTAGGCTCGTTGCCCTATTCCTAAACCATTTTTGGCGTCATCGGACCAGGCGTATGCCACTACACCACTTCCCATACAACCAAGCCTACAAACCCACCGGTATCTCCGACATTGTAGAAAGGGAGAGAGAAACCATCTGTGACGCCCCGAGATCGGGCACTATGCAGATTTCAGCATTCCCGCCAAAATCCACATAATAACCGATTCCAGGTTGCCACTTGTGATAACATTACAACAGTTCACGAATAATCCACAACAACAGAGGAGGTATATACAATACGACTCAAACGAGTCAAGAATACAACTGATACCATACAAAGATCCAAATAACAGCGGAAGAAACAACATAGTGTCCGACTATGGACAAGATACAGATTGGACCAAGAGTCCTGAAGATAACCGATGGCGTCCAATCCCTGCCCAGGCCAAGCCGGAGGGATTCCCAAGCAAACGTCGTCAGACTTCAAACCTGTTGACTGCAATGTGGAATATGCAGCCACGAAAATGATTCGTGGGTCAGTACGGTTAAGTACTGGCAAGTGGATAACCCATACTCACAAGATACCAGCGTAACCAATCATCACAAGATACAAATACTTTGGGTACAACGGAAAGGAAGGGATTATTGCAAAGAAGCGACAGCGGGCTGCACTAACAAACTACAGAGACGCGCTACAACTTCCGACTAAAAGGAAGGGATAAGATAGCGTAACAGAACCAACTACAACTACTCACCAAACATTACCCATCCAATGTTACCCCCTACTAAGGAAGCAACTCAAGGAAACTCACACGGTTGATTATGGTGACATTCGTTTTTATGGTGGAGGTAATCTATATTACTAGTCAAGTTATCATCGTTAAGTGTAAGTTGTCTGAGTACTTGTTAGCCAGCACTTTCACCAAGTCATCCATAACCGCGGACAACACGGCTTCTCGAGAAGATTTAACCCTGCAGGGATGCACCAATTTGGCCGTACACGTAAGAATGACCCGCCAGGCGAGGAGCAAACCCACCAAGCAGACCACTTAACACAACCCAACTCTTCTTCGCATCAAGCCCAAAGAACCCCGTGCAGTTGAGCGCACGGCTAATCAAGACCCACGAAGAAAAGGGGACCCTCATAGCACTCTAAGAACGTGTCTCCCTAAATGCCGACTACAAAAGTTCCACCATGGCGCCAAGGGTTCGCACCTGCATATGCATGCGGCAAATGGAAAACCCAAACTAATGAGGCGATTTGGACGAGATGCGAATCGAATCAGAATTGCGGGGGGGCGCCCATACTCGCTTCCCACATGCGGTTAGTGCGCTCATCATGGATCGGAGGACAAGACCCTTTCCCTAATTAAGTTCGACACTAGCAGGCCTCAAAACCACGCCGGGCCTCCTGCCGGTGCCTATCATCAAATTATTATTACCCAAAACATTAACATGTTGTTGATTAAGTTGAAACCCAACTATCAAACTAAACAGGTGATAAGACGGACAGCAAGACTTGAGCACAAACAACACTAAGCATGCAACTACGACACGAGGGCCAACGGGGTAAACAAACAACAGGTAATAGGAAGTGGAAGGAAGGCTATATCATGGTTGCAAGGTAAACATATGATACGATCGAGACACAAACATCGAATCATAAGGCTAGAATAAAGGCAACGGGAAGAATCGGTAACAAGTGATGAAAGACAGCCATAGGTAGCAAGTGAGTATACTTGCCTGAGATCCAACAAGTAGGGGTACATCCGCAGAACTTGTCGTTGCTCACATCATCTCAGCGTCCTATCCGCGAAGAAGCAACGAACTAGAACAAACACCGGATGCAACAATTACTACTACGACAAAAGATTCAGCATGATCCTATTTTATATGCATGACAATTAATTGATGCATCAAAGTAAACCAATTGACATGGTAAACATATTTAAATGGGCCCATATGCAATTTGGATTGTATACGGAAAAGCCCATGAATTAATGTTGAATTAAATGATCTACAAATAACCATCATGTGAAAGTGGATTAGAATGATGCATGGATGAAGAAAACAGTAAGAAAACAACATTAGCTTCAATTTGATATGTTGTTTACCAAGTTTGGAATTTTATTTGTTAAGTTATGAACTTTGGCATTTTAAATGATTTAAACAAACATTTTTTGTTTTCACCAATTTTAAATGTTCAAAGCAGATAACAAAATTTATATTTGTAAAGAACACAAAATTTTAGATGGAATACATATTTCATTTGTTGAATTTGGATTTTAGATGAGCAAGTTATTAATTTGACAATTTTAATTGCATTAATTAAGAAACATTGGTTTTCAGCAATTTAAATTATTCAAAATAGAAAACAAAGTTTATATTTTCAAAGTTCATGAAAAATGGGATGGAAAACATATTTTATTTGTTGAAATTGGATTTTAATTGAGCAAGTTATGAAACTCACCATTTAAATGATTTAATTAAGGCATTAAATAATTGCATTAATTTTATTTATCCAAAACAGAAAACAAATGTTATATTTGGAAAGAGCATGAAATTTTGGATGGAAAACATATTTTATATGGGCCATTTGAATTATATTTGAATTAGTTATGAATTTAATCAAATTCAAAAGAGTTGTTTGAATTTGAATTTTTGAAACCATTTGAAATGTTCAAAATAGTGCACAAACTGCATATTTGGAAAGTTCATTTTATTTAGAGTGGTGTACATGTCTTACATTTTGAATTTGGATGTGTTTTTGCAATTTTTATAGGGTTTGGAAATCCAGGGACTGATCTGTGATTTCCAGGGACTTATAATGAAAAAGAAACCACAGGGAGGCCCCTGGGAGGTTTCTCACACAACGCCCTTGGCCCTGTGTCACTGCCGTGCGGGGCCAGCGCCACAGTGGCGTCCACGTGTGCGTGGGTGTGGATGAGGTGGCTCCCAGGGTCACCGACTGGTGGGCCCTGGCCCCTGCGCGCGATAAAACAAGGAAAAAGGGGGCGTGCCTCTCCCAGGGATCGAACCGGAGATCGAGGGCGTGCGCGCGTGGTGCGCTGCCACTGCGCTGCTGCTGTTTGGTGATGGGAATAGAGCGTGACTGAATACGAGGCAACCCGCCCTGTTAACTGTCGAAACTGAAGAACGTTTTCAGTCTGCGTGCGTCTGCTGCAGCTCGACAACGGCGATCGGAGAAGCGACGGTGACTGGCGGCGCTCAGGGTGTTTACGATGTGCAGGGGAGTATGTGTAGTTACAAGCAGGAGGGAGAGAGGAAGGGGGAAGGGGTTACCAGGGTGGTGCTCACCACCGGGTGCAGGGACTGCCGCGGCTCGGAGCAGAGGCAACGGGGGCGACAGGCGAGCTCGTCGACGGCGCGGTGGAGCGCCTCGTGGCCCTCCCTGGAGGCGTAGGGTTAGACGGAGGTGGCGGGATCTCGTTCCCACCGAGAAGGTCCCCTCGACGACGACCACCGCGATTACCCAGCCCCCTCAAACCTCGGCCATGGCGGCTAGTGGTAGGGTTCAGAAAATTCAGAAGGTAATCGGAAGAGATAGGAGGGGAAACAAGAGGGAAAGAATGGAGGTGGCGGCGCAGGGAGGCTCTGGCTAGGGTTTGGTGCTCTCGGGTAGAAATAGGAGGAGGGAGGGGAGCAGGTGGAGGTAGGAGGGGTGCGTGCGGTGGTTGTCGCTGTCGTCTTTCCACGGGAGCGTACGGAGGAAGAGGAAGAAGGGCTGGGCCCGAAAGATGGAGGGGGAGAGAGCCTGGTGGGCTGCAAGGAGGTGGGAAAGAGGGGTGGTAGGTGGGCTAGCCCACTTGGGCTGGCCTGCCTCCCCCTGGGTTCTCTTTTTTTGTTGTTGTTGTTTACACATTTTTTGTAGAAAGAAAGAGAGAAAAAGAGAGAGGTTTTGGGGTTTTCATTTTATGAATTAATTTTTATTGATTTACAAAACAGCAAGTGCAAAGTATGTTAACATTAATTTCAGAAATTTGAAAAGTCAATTTGTTTTTTTTAATTTGCTATTTGAATTTGAAATAGGGTGTCATAGGGATTTGATTTTTGAAATAACCAATTTTTATTCAATAAGCTCAGCCCATTATGGAAACTTATTAAATTTAAATGTTTACAAGATTTTAATTTTTTAAACCACATTTGGAACATGCCAAGTATGAATGATTTGATTTGAATTTGAACTCAATTTAGGGTTTTAATAAAAGGTGATTTGTTTAACCAAGCAAATATTAATTCCAATTCAATTGTTTTTATTGGAAAACAATTTGGGTTTGAAAGTACAGGTGCATTGTTTGAAATTTTTAAATTGATTGAATTTTTGTTTTGTTTTTGAATTGGTTTGCAAACAAGGTGCAGATGATGCATGTGATGCAAAGCAAAAAGAAAAACAACCAACTTTCTAACTTAGGGAGAACACCCCAGGTGTTACAGACGACACCACTAACAAGGGATTGCGCCCTCGCAATCCGCCACTAACCCGGGAGGGGAAAGAAGTTCGACTATCGATTCTTCATGCTTCCAGTTGATCTCCTCGACACCACTAACAAGAGATTCTTGCTCGGAGTGACGACGATGTTCTTCCACCAGGAATCTTCCGATGATCGAACCTATTAGGTTAAAAGCTCAGAAAACGTCCACCCACGTAGGATCCTAACACTTTGAAAGATAGACAAGCTCACTACTAGGAAAAAGCTTACCCGTGACGCACCAGTTCGCTTATCCGTGACGCACCAGGGCGCGTCACGGCTATCACGCCGCGCCTATTGGTTTATCCGTGACGCACCGAGCTGGTGCGTCACGCCTATTGATACCCGTGACGCACCGTCACGGTGCGCCGCAGATATCGGGAGGCACGTCACGCCTAACTAAGGAGGTGCGCCACGGATAGGAATATTGGTGCGTCACGGCTAAGTAATGCCTCCACGGCTAAGTTACTGGGTGCGCCACGGGTATGAACATCTGCGCGTTGTTAGGAATTTAGGCAATTTACAGATTAAATTAATCCAAGTATAAATCATGAACATGACGTAAACATACTGATACTTAACCATGTTCGTGCATACTAGATTGACAGTAGACACATCTGCGCAAACTACTATTATCGCACACATGGAAATAACAAGAGCAGGGATAAACGTATTATACCCTGACACCGGCCAGTTGGCAGTAGACGTAGCAGTGGCGACAGCCGCGGCGGCGGCCTCAGCAGCGTCGGTGGCAGCAGTTGCGGCAGCAGCAGCTCGTTCGGCTTCGGTTGCCATGTTGATGACGACGGCGACGAGGTAGTAGACGAAGTAGACGTACAGCAGCAGCGAGCAGTCGCGTAGGAGACGCTCCCCAAAAACCTAATCGCCCCTCTCCCGTACAGGATCTGGAGAGGCGGGGTTTCGGAGGCCTGCTCTCCCGTCGGCCGTGTACGCGGTAGACGGGATGGGATCACCGGCGGCAGCAACAGGAGGTGGAACGACAGGGCGCAAAGAGGGTATGAGTTGTGTATCTGTGTCCGCCCCTGTGCCCTCAATATATAGGCACGGCCAGGGAGAAAATGAGGGCTCGAGGCACATATTGGCAAAATGCGCCTCCTATATATTATGCGAGGCGCATTTCCAAGATGTGCCTCCTATAATGCATATATAGGAGGCGCATTCCAAACATATGCGCCTCGCATACTTCATGTAGGGACCACAACCTCCTGGCCCCAGGTTATGCGAGGCGCATTTGTCAATATGCGTCTCCTATAATGTAAGTATAGGAGGCGCACTTCTATAATATGCGCCTCCTATATTTTGTGTGGGCCCAGGTGGCTTCTGAGACAGCGAAGGTATAGGAGGCGCATATTTTTAGAATGCGCCTCGCATAATATATAGAAGGCGCATTTTGGCAATATGCGCCTCGCATAATTTAGGAGGCGCAGCTCCTAGAAATGCGCCTCGCGTATTCTGAGTTAGGTAGTTCCCGTCGATCCCCCTCTCCGTGCTTCTCTTTTCTTCTCCACAATCGCTCATCCCCTGACGCCCGCCGCCGCACCGGGAAGAGGAAGCCCACCACCACCCGCAGCCACCGTCGTCCCGCCAGCAGAATCGCGGCGAGAGGAGGACCGAGGCACAGGGGTCGCAGGCCCCGTCCCCTTCCCAGCCGCGGCCGAGGAAGGGCAGGGTAGATCAGGAGCCGCTCATACCGAGGGGGTCCCTGGACTCCGCGGCCGCCGTGTTCGACGAGTCGCCGCACGCGCCAGGCGCCAGATCCAGCTCCAGCTCGTCCTTTTCCGTGGCTGCCGCCGAGGCGTACGCGCGGCCGCCGCCGCCGGTGTTGATCGCCGTCAGCTCTGTCCCCCGCCCATCCCCACCACCAGCCCCTGCCGCCACCGGGAAGAGGAAGCCCAACACCAGCACCTAGAGGTCCACCTCCGCCACCAGCGCCTAGAGGCCGACCTCCTCCGCCGCCACCAGGAGGAAAGAAGGGGGGGCCGCCACCGCCACCACCGCCTGGTGGAAAGAAGGGAGGGCCGCCACCGCCGCCCGCCTGGGCGTCCTCGAGGCCACCTGCGTCCCCGGGCACGGCATCTGGCTCAGAGGACCAGTTTGCGAAGCTGAAGCCGCTGCACTGGGACAAGGTCAATGTGGCGGCCACCGACCACTCCATGGTCTGGGACAAGCTCACCGCCGGCTCATTCAAGTAAGCAGCTCCTGAATTAAACTCCGCTTCTCATTTCAATTGCTCATGCCTAGCACTATTGCCATAGCCCATACAGTACATGTTTAGTGTTCGTTGGTACGAATGGTGATCAGAGACATGGGAATGTAGTGCCAAGAGTGAATGCCGCTGGGATAGCATAACCATGCATGGACCCCTGAACCTGAACCTTGAAGAGAGTAGTACAAAGTTGCACTTGAAATAGGACCGTCATACAAAGTCACAAACCAGTGTTTTATATGAAACCAGTGTTTTATATGATGTGCACTTGAAATATTTGCACATCATATTTGGTTCCTTCTCTGTCCAAGATTATATACTTTATATGAAACAGATTATTGCCTTCACTGGAGCATCAAGAATTAGTGTTTTATGCAATAGATTATTGCCTTTTTATGTTCATATGGCTGACTTGTTTCATAGTTTTTGTCAACATATTTCATATAAATTTTTCTGAAACTGTTAAATATGAGAATGCAGTAAAAATTAATCTATTACGTATCCTACAAAATGCAGACTACACAATTGATAGCTTGCAATATGATTGGCTCACTGATGAACTCTTCAGTTAGCTGGAGGTAATCAAAGCATTAGACATCTGTTGTGCAGCTGGTCTTTGCCTGGGAGCCGTCATGGGCAGCTTGATCGGCCTGGCCATGGAGAACGGCCTCTTCCGCGGCACTAGTATCGGCGCCATCACCGGAACGCTCATGTCCATCGAGGTGGTCGACTCCTCCATCCGCCTCTAGCGCTCCACCCGGTCTGGGATCTGGAGCATTCTTTACGCGGTAAGCACCAGAGATGAGGTGAGATTGCTGTGTTATAAATGAATTTACGCGGTAACCTATTTGGTATGTTTCTGTTTCAGACTTTCAGTGTGTTGTTCATAACACTGAACATAGTTTCATACTTTCATTGGTATGTTAGTTTCAGAGGACCATAGTTTCGGACTTCACCTATTTGCTAAGTCGTAGTTTTAAACTTTCAGACCTCACCTGCTTGCTATGTTCGTAATGTCAGACTCACAGTAGCTTACTAGAGTTAATTTACTAGTGGGTGTCTTCATAGCTTCATATATTTCACTGCATTTGTTGAGTTTGGGAGCACTTTAGCCTCACACGGGGGAGGTTTATATGTTCCATTTGTTGATTTTGTAAGCACTTCAGCCTAACACTGGTACTTTTTATATGTTCCGTTTGTTTAGTTTGGGAGCACTTTAGCCTAACACTGTCAGTTTTATATGTTCCCTTTGTTTAGTTTGGGAGCTCCTGAGCCTTACAATGAACCAAACACTGGTAGTTCTATACATTTCGTTTTTTTTAAGTTTGTGATCACCTGATCCAAACAATGTTTGTTTTAAATGTTTCATCTGTGTAGTTCAAGAGCACCTGATCCAAACGCTGGTAGCTTAATACTACGTTTCATCTGTTCAGTTTAAGAGCAGCTGAGCCAAACACTGGTAGTTCTTATACATTTCATTTATTTAGTTTGTGATCACCTAAGCCAGACACTGTTTGTTTTACATGTTTTATCTGTTCTAGTTCAAAAGCACCTGATCCAAATACTGGCAGTTTTAATTCCATGTTTCATTTGTTTAGTTTAAGAGCACCTTTGAGACAAACACCGGCAATTTTGTACATTTTGTTTGAACTGCGCATGATAATGTTCAGGTAAGTGGCAGTCCCCCACTGTGCAAGTTAGCTTTCCAAGATGTTTATAAACATTGTACCCATACTCTGAAAGTTAGCTTTCTAAGATGTTAAGAAACATTATACTCATGACCCGATTGCGTCGTGGCATGTTCATAATAACAGTCTTTTTTCTTCACAAGGTTTGGGAGTAGAGGAAGACATCCTTGATATATCCTGGCACCATGACATGCTGGCATCTACCACAAATGGAACATCATGCTGAAGAGGTGTTGGGAAAACTACCGAAGAAATGATTTGAACTCCCCGGTAGAATTAGTACGAGAATGATGTATTTGATAGTTTACTCCACATTGGGATGCTTTCATCGATTGTTTTATAGTTTGTACTAGGTTAAGATTTGTCAAAATTTCCGGGTTGCATGTTCTACTATTGACTGATATTAACAAGAATTTCTCCTCGGAGACATATCAGACAAGTATCTTGGAGATGTATATATGACCGCGATGAAGAAATTCGATTGTTTGACGTGATTTATGTTGAATCAATAAAATATTTACACCCCCGTTGCAATGCAAGGACATTTTGCTAGTGCAAGAAACAAAATCATGAAAAAAAAAATTCGCAAATTTTAAATTCGAAAATGTTATAGGAGGCGCATATTGAGAACTATAGGAGGCGCATATGAGGATATATAGGAGGCGCATTTTGGTGCATATTCGAGGCGCATTTCAGAATGCGCCTCCTATAACTTATAGGAGGCGCATTTTGAAATGCGCCTCCTATACTTGCAAGTATAGGAGGCGCATTTCAAAATGCGCCTCGTATAACCCAAAATATGCGAGGCTTGGCGTTCGAGGCTCATTCCATATGCGCCTCGAATAACAAAAAAACGAGCCTCCAATAATCTTTTCTCTAGTAGTGGGGTAGGAGAACGGTCAGCTCACGAATTCATTTGGCGTTTACTACAGCCATTACCACGTACTCAATGCGCCGTTTTACTGCGCGCGGTTACCACGTGATCAATGCGGCGTTTTACTGCGCGCGGCTGTTACCAAAATAAATGTGACGCAATAGACAGCAATCAATATGACGTCTCATATTATTTGCGTGTCTGTTGACTCTCCGTTTCCAACTGCCAAAATAAAGGCATCGGCTCGGCTCATTCCCGCAACCCGCGGCGCGTCGTGACGTGTCGTGTCGTGACGAGGCGAGGCGAGGCGTGGCGAGGCGGGCGGCGGAGGAGGAGGAGCGCGCCTGTGGAACACCTCCACTACTCCTCTCTCTTCATACCAACTCACACTAGTAGGGAGAGAGCTCACCTTATAAACTGGTGCAAAACTCTCCCAACTAGCAATGTGGGACTAAAGTCCCACCACTTGCTATGGCAGCATGGGCCTTAGGGATTAAATGGAAATTGCCTAATGGGCCTGCTAGCCCATTCGAATTTCAGCAATCCCCCACCAGATCCCGAAGACCCATGGTGTTGTCCTCTGTTCCATTCACTGTTTTTATATACCGGCATTCTCAGTGGAGACCCGTTAAGGTTGAACATCCACCTAGAACAAGTAGCTACACTATATCACAACTGAACAATGGACTATGCCTTGAATTGTCAGTTTGGCGTAAAATAGTTTCACTAAATGTCTTGCCAGTACTAGGCTGCCGAAGGCTGACCCCTCGGGTGGAGCATATTAGTCATACTCCTGGCCTATTCATGAACTTATTAGAGATCACCCAATCTCATAGACTGTGACCAGCAGTCAGGATCATATAGGTGTGTTCCTCCAAAGATCGCTCTGTAGGATAGCATCTTGCTTATATAAGCCTTGGAACACGTTAAGACAAAAGTCAACCTGCCATACAGTTTTTGAGAGTACTGCATCTCCAGTGGAGTGGGTTAGTAAAAATTACTCTCCTCAGTTAACCACTAGCTTGTTTTCCCAGGTCCCACTTCACGGGATCTCCGATCACATAGGTTGGGTTACTGCCATGGCAACTCATGTGGGTCTCATACCCATCTCCCTCGATGCACTTTCTATCACAACACGTGATAGCCCTTTAGTAAAGGGATCTGCCAGATTTTTAGCCGACTGGATATAATCCACCGCTATCACTCCGGAGTTTCTTAAATGTCTGACAGCTTTTAATCTCATTTTTATGTGCTTTGTGGACTGTGCATTGTCCTTTGAACTCTTCACCTTGACAATTACTGTTTGATTGTCACAGTTCATAAGGATAGCCGGTACTGGCTTTTCAACCACAGGCAAGTCCATCAAAAGATCTCGAAGCCATCCTGCTTCGACACTAGACGTGTCTAATGCTGTTAATTCTGCTTCCATTGTCGATCTCGTTAAGATCGTTTGCTTGCAAGACTTCCAGGAAACAGCACCACCTCCAAGGGTAAACACATACCCCGTTGTGGCTTTCATCTCATCAGCATCAGAGATCCAATTCGCATCACAATACCCTTCAAGTACCGAAGGATATCCACTGTAGTGAAGTCCATGGTTCACGGTACCTTTCAGATAGCGCATAATTCTTTCTACAGCACGCCAATGCACATCACCCGGATTGGAAACAAACCGGCTTAGTTTGCACACAGCAAACATGATGTCAGGCCTCGTAGCGCTCGCTAGATACATGAGTGAACCAATTACTTGAGAGTACCTCAGCTGATCCTTAGTTGTGCCTTCGAACTTTCGAATCCGCACACTAGGATCATATGGTGTTGGAGAAATTTTGCAGTCCGAATATCCAAAACGACTCAAAACCTTCTCAACATAATGGGATTGCAGAAGTGTAATCCCACCCTCATTGTCTCTCAATAGCTTGATGTTCAAGATAACATCAGCCACACCAAGATCTTTCATCTCAAAGTTCTGGGATAGAAATGACTTAACCTCGTTGATTACTTTGAGGTTGGTCCCAAATATCAGTATGTCATCAACATACAAACACAAAATAACTCCTTCGCCCCCACCATGGCGATAGTATACACATTTGTCAGCTTCATTAACAACAAAGCCAACAGATGTTAAAGTTGTATTGAACTTCTCATGCCATTGCTTAGGTGCTTGTTTCAGCCCATATAAAGATTTCAGTAACTTACACACCTTTCCTTCTTGACCATCTAACACAAAGCCATCTGGCTGTTGCATATAGATTTCCTCGTCTAACTCTCCATTTAGGAAAGCCGTCTTAACATCCATCTGATGGACGAGAAGACCATGCGAGGCCGCCAACGAGAGTAATACTCGAATGGTGGTCAGTCTGGCCACAGGTGAATAAGTATCAAAGAAATCTTCATCTTCTTTCTGGGAATAACCCTTGGCCACAAGTCTAGCCTTGTACTTTTCAATCGTACCATCAGGCCTAAGCTTCTTTTTGAACACCCACTTACATCCTAATGGTTTACAGCCATAAGGACGTTCAGTGATCTCCCACGTTCCGTTAGCCATGATGGAATCCATCTCGCTACGGACCGCTTCTCTCCAGTAGTCAGCATCTGGAGATGCATAAGCTTCTGAAATAGAAGTGGGAGTATCATCCACAAGGTACACAAGGAAATCATCACCAACGGACTTTGCAGTCCTCTGTCTCTTGCCCCTACCAAGGGTTTCCTCGTCATCCTTCTCAGCATTCTCATCATGTGTTTGTTCATAATATTCCATAGGAATGGCAGGTTCAGGAGTCTCCTCTGATTCCTGTCTAGAAGTGCTTTGCATATCTCTCATAGGAAAAATATCCTCAAGGAATGTAGCATCTTTAGACTCCAAAATCGTACCGACCTTCACGTCGGGTACCTCAGATTTCACTACTAGAAATCTATAGCCAACGCTATTTTTAGCGTATCCCAAATTAACACAATCCACGGTCTTTGGTCCAAGTTTACGCTTTTTGGGGATCGGCACATTGACTTTCGCCAAACAGCCCCAAGTACGTAAGTACGAGAGTGTTGTTTTTCTCTTCTCCCATTGCTCATAGGGAGTGACCTCATTGTCTTTCGTCGGAACTTTATTCAGGACATGACATGATGTCAATATAGCCTCCCCCCACCATGCCTTGGATAAACCCGATGTATCTAACATGGCGTTAACCAAATCTGTTAGAGTACGGTTTTTCCTTTCGGCAACCCCATTTGACTGAGGTGAATAGGGAGGCGTCCTCTCGTGAATAATGCCATGTTCCGCACAGAAAGAGTCAAACTCATTAGAGAAATACTCTCCACCACGATCTGACCGGATTCGTTTAATTTTCTTTTCAAGTTGATTCTCAACTTCTGCCTTATAGATTTTAAAGTAGTGTAGAGCCTCATCTTTAGTGTTTAACAGATATACATAGCAAAACCTAGTGGAATCATCTATTAACGTCATGAAGTATCTCTTTCCACCTTTAGTCAACACACCATTCATCTCACAGAGATCAGAATGTATGAGTTCTAATGGCGCCAAGTGTCTCTCCTCCGCAGCCTTGTGGGTCTTGCGAGGTTGCTTTGCTTGTACACACGAATGGCACTTAGAACCTTTGGCTAAAGTGAAACTTGGAATTAAATTTAGTTTTGCTAACCGTGTCATGCAACTGAAACCAACGTGACAAAGACGTGAATGCCAAACTTCTGTTTCATTAACACTCGAATGAATATTGTTCACGACTTTATTACAAAAATCAGCGAGGGAAAAGCGGAACAGACCTCCGCACTCATACCCTTTTCCAACAAACAGTCCATATTTCGTTACAACTACTTTATTGGACTCGAAAACCAACTTAAATCCTTCTCTACATAGAAGGGAGCCACTAACGAGATTCTTCTTGATGGCGGGGACATGCTGCACGTTCTTGAGCTGCACGATTCTTCCCGAAGTAAACTTCAGATCGACCGTGCCAACACCAAGTACAGAAGCACTTGCGCCGTTCCCCATCAATACGGACCCGTTCCTTGTGACCTGATAAGAAGAAAACAATGAGATGTCAGCACACACATGAATGTTTGCACCTGTGTCAATCCACCAATCAGTAGACTGACAAACTGAGAATACAGTAAACAAATTACCATACCCAGATGCCCCATTCTCATTGTTGCTCACGATCATGTTGACAGCCTTGGAATCCTGTCCTGGCTTCACATACTTCTTTGGGCACTTCCCAGCCAAGTGTTCCAGTGAACCACAAGTGAAGCAGCCATCTTTCTTCTTATCCTTCTTGAAGGTCTTCTTAGCCTTCTTCTTGAAGTCGGTATTCTGCTGGACACCAGTCCTCGCCTTGTTCTTGTGGGAGTTGTAGTTCTTCTGTACCATATTGGCCGCAGAAGTCCCTTCATTCCCTTTTCCATGCGAGTCCTTTGCCCTCGAATTCTGCTCAACACTCAGATGGCCGATGACATCCTCTACTGAGAATTCAGGCCTCTGATGTTTCAGAGTGGTGGCAAAGCTCCTCCAGGAATTAGGCAGCTTGGCGATTATGCATCCCGCGACATACTTGCCCGGTAACACGCACTTGAGAATTTCAAGCTCCTTAGCGATGCACTGTATCTCATGAGCCTGCTCCAAAACAGAACGGTTTTCGACCATTCTGTAGTCATGGAACTGCTCTATACTGTACATCTCGCTGCCAGCATCGGTTGCGCCGAATTTGGATTCAAGCGCCTCCCACAAGTCCTTGGCAACCCGCACATGTAAATATGCGTCAACAAACTTTTCTCCGATCACGCTTAGAACGCATCCAACAAAGACGACGGTGGCATCCCTAAACGCCTTCTCCTGATCAGGAGTAATCGTTTCCGTGGGAGTGACACCGACGACCCAGAACACGTTCATAGCCGTGAGCCATAAGAATGTTTTGGTCTGCCAACGCTTAAAGTACGTCCCCGTAAACGGGTCCGGTTTCAGTGCAGTAGCAAAACCATGAATCGAAAATTGCCTACACATATTAGGTTTTTGGATTGTTAGGAATTTAGGCAATTTACAGATTAAATTAATCCAAGTATAAATCATGAACATGACGTAAACATACTGATACTTAACCATGTTCGTGCATACTAGATTGACAGTAGACACATCTGCGCAAACTACTAGTATCGCACACATGGAAATAACAAGAGCAGGGATAAACGTATTATACCCTGACACCGGCCAGTTGGCAGTAGACGTAGCAGTGGCGGAAGCCGCGGCGGCAGCCTCAGCAGCGTCGGTGGCAGCAGTTGCGGCAGCAGCAGCTCGTTTGGCTTCGGTTGCCATGTTGATGACGAGGGCGACGCGGTAGTAGACGAAGTAGACGTACAGCAGCAGCGAGCAGTCGCGTAGGGGACGCTCCCCAAAAACCTAATCGCCCCTCTCCCGTACAGGATCTGGAGAGGCGGGGTTTCGGAGGCCTGCTCTCCCGTCGGCCGTGTACGCGGTAGACGGGATGGGATCCGGCGGCAGCAACAGGAGGTGGAACGACAGGGCGCAAAGAGGGTATGAGTTGTGTATCTGTGTCCGCCCCTGTGCCCTCAATATATAGGCACGGCCGGGTAGGAGAACGGTCAGCTCACGAATTCATTTGGCGTTTACTACAGCCATTACCACGTACTCAATGCGCCGTTTTACTGCGCGCGGTTACCACGTGATCAATGCGGCGTTTTACTGCGCGCGGCTGTTACCAAAATAAATGTGACGCAATAAATATGACGTCTCATATTATTTGCGTGTCTGTTGACTCTCCGTTTCCAACTGCCAAAATAAAGGCATCGGCTCGGCTCATTCCCGCAACCCGCGGCGCGGCGCGTCGTGACGAGGCGAGGCGGGCGGCGGAGGAGGAGGAGCGCGCGTGTGGAACACCTCCACTACTCCTCTCTCTTCATACCAACTCACACTAGTAGGGAGAGAGCTCACCTTATAAACTGGTGCAAAACTCTCCCAACTAGCAATGTGGGACTAAAGTCCCACCACTTGCTATGGCAGCATGGGCCTTAGGGATTAAATGGAAATTTCCTAATGGGCCTGCTAGCTCATTCGAATTTCAGCACGCGTCACGGCTATCCTCCCTGGTGCGTCACGGGTATCCTTTTTGGTGCGTCACGGGTATACTGTGTTGTATTTTTTTGAAATACACGGTACCGTATTTATACAGTTATATACACAGCTCAAATACAGAAAAATATCAGTAAACAAAATGTATCAAAACAGTTCTCTGACTAACAAATGATATATTATAGTTGATCATACTGTTTAATTAGAATTCCGAATAGCTACGTCAAACAGTTGATTATGAATACAACAAAGTGTTTATCATGGCAAATAGACCTACATCATACGGTTAATCATCGGGACCGATTACATCGATCGATGATGCTTCATCATCGGGACAAGTGACCTATCTAGTCGCCGATAACCTAATCATCTAACTAGGAACCATAGCATGACGAGCGAGGCGACGGCGACAAGAGCGGCTGCGATGGTCTTCATCCACGTGTTCTTCTTCTTCTTCTTATTTTGTTCCTCCTCGAGATGGATGAACCACCTAGCTTCCGCCGCCACTCTTGTGTTGTAGGATTTGTAGGCATTCCCTTTGAACTTGTTCACCTGCTCGAAGCAGTCTTCCCAGTGATCGTAGACTCCTGGAAGCCTGCCTCTAAACACCACGTAGCACCTCGGCATCTGTAATGACAAGAACGAAAAGCAAAAACAATAGTTTTAAACATGTCTACAATAAGTAGTAAGTGGAGAAATATAAAAGGCCATCTGAGTGTGAACCAACTCTTTTAATCATCGGCATTTATACAAAAGATCGAACGAACATAGGACCGGAATAATATAAAAGCAATATAATCAAGCATTGACATAATTGAGCATCAGTTACGAATGGACGATTCATAACCGTAACGATGTGTGCCTCATATTTAGGGTGGACACATACAAGCGGCCGTAGGTGGTGCCGCTGCGCCAAGTGGGATGCACAAGATCGTAACTTTGTGAAAATCACAAGGCGCAACGGACCACCTAGGCCATCTGAGTGTGAACCAACTCTTTTAATCATCGGCATTTACTTATTCAAAAGATCGAACGAACATAGGACCTGAATAATATAAAAGCAAGATAATCAAGCATTGACATAATTGAGCATCAGTTACAGAATGGACGATTCATAACCGTAACGATGTGTGCCTCATATTTAGAGTGGACACATACAAGCGGCCGAAGTGGTGCAGCTGCGCCAAGTGGGATGCACAAGATCCTAACTTTGTGAAAATCACAAGGCGCAGCTGACCACCTCGGCCATCTGAGTGTGAACCAACTCTTTTAATCATCGGCATTTACTTATTCAAAAGATCGAACGACCATCACAAGTAAGACCGCAATAATGAAAAGAAAGATAATTAAGCATTAACATAATAAAGCATCTGTTACACGATGGACGATTCATAACCCTAACGATTGAGTTCGACTAATTTCGGAAAATGTAGCAAGCCTTACAATAGTTCTCACTCCTTCTTACTCATCCTCCCAGGGATTACAACGGGACAGCCCTCCTGAGTGATGAAGGGCCTGTCGTCACAGGTAGTTGCTAGGTAGGTATCTATGTCGCGGTTCGGCATGTTGAACCGGCAGTAAAATGTCCCACTCTTGTTCACCACTTCATGAACGATTTTCGTGGCAAAGAACTTCTGGATATCATATATCTCTTCTCTAACCTTGTCATCGCCGACCATCGACAAGCGGGAGGCCCATTGTTGGACTTGACTAGGCAGGGTAAGGAACTGTTGATCCCGTACATACGCCCGCATATGATGGAGGACATAGTAGGTGTCTCGGTTACTGCCCGCCGGCTGCTTGACGCACGCGAAAGTCGTCGTGTGGGTGAACACCCGAGCGCCCTGAACGACCTTCTCCCTAGTGATTTTGCCCCCCCTTGCGTGGTAGCCGGTGAGAGCATTATCCAAAACTTTCTTCACGTTGGAGTAGTCTTTCTTCACCGCACTCCCTGAGTCGAGATACGTGGCATGCGAATGACTGATACAAATGCAGATGACTGTGCATTGTGTATATTTGCGCGGAACAATCCAAACAAAGTGTTGGAAAGGAGCGATGAAAATCTAAAGAAAATCACTTTCGATTCGGTTAATAATATTGACTTACCCGGCAAAGTAAGGCACGAGGATGTAATCCTTGGTCTGGTTCGCCAGCATGAAGTCCCGGAGATATGTCGACGCGACTACCTGGTTCCCAACGCCGCACAACACGTCGTGGCGCATGTAGAAGGGGTCCGCTATCGCGATGCCCGGTGTATTATCCCTGATGACTTGCACCGCCAGACTGAGCGAGTATAGGCGGATCATGGAGTAGTGCAGCGGATTGCTATGGAACATATCGAAGATGTCCGAAAACCGCAGTACTATCCTATCCGCGCCGGTTGACTCGACGAAGCCCAAGTCCTTTGGCACCGTGGCAATGAAAACCGGGTATGATGGATCCTTGGATTCAAGAAGGCGCGATTCAAGAAAAAGAATGCTGTCATGCAAACTCCGCATATCCCCACTTGCGGCCTTGAGCTTGCTCTGGCTAAGCATAGGCTGACCAATCACATGCATCTTCGTATGCTTAGATGTAGGTGGGCCGTCCGGAACACGGAGCGGCATCTTAGCAGGCTGGCTCGCGGACTTTGCGGCCTTGGATCTAGGTCCTCTTTTCCGCGGCTTCGGCGCTTTCGGAATGATCTCCTTCTCAATCTCCTCATTAGCCGCCTTACGGATTGGGCTAGGGCTGAAAATAACTCCACCCTTCGCACCTTTCGGAGTCTCGGTGCAGGGGCCGACATCTGGAGGCGTGTCTTCCTGAGAACCGAAGAGACGCTTGCAATTGGATTTATCCGCAGGAGGAGCCTCACCACGAGCCTCCGTGCTATGGTAGGGTTCTTCTGGAGGAGGAGCAACGTAATCTCCGCCATCAAAGTCATCAGCGATGAAATCCATGGCATCAAGATCAACGTCATTCTCCTGGTCTTGTGCCATCTCCATGTCACGGGTAGGCGACGGCGCGGCGACGGTCTTGCCATGGCTCCGCTCCGGAGCTTCTAGAGGGGTTGTCTTCGAGGTGGTGCCTCGCGCCGGTAGTTCTAGAGGCGATGTCCGCGGGGTGGCGCCCCTCTTCCCCAGGCGAATCTGGCTCTTCGGCCATTCCATGTTCCAAGGCATGCACTGGAGCAGCGTCAGGGTATCGGGGTCATCTTCTTCTTGGTAGGGTTGAATGGGAGGCAACAAGTCGTCGTAGCCCGCCAGCACCCGAAGCACTCGAACTCTATATACGTCTTCGCGCATCGGCCTGTTGTGGAACCTGCGGGTTGACGGTTGAACGATCATACCCACAGCAACATCCTTCAACACGCCGTCCACTGTGTGTAAGAGAGTGCATGGAACGTCGTCGTTCTGCGGAAAACATGCAGGGCGTCAGAGAGGCCAGTCTAAGGCAAAGGAAGATCGACGCTCCAACGCTTAACTATTTACCTGGCTGGCGAGGGCGTCGAGCTCCTCTAGTGGCGAGGGGCCAACGACGACGGCGGGCGTGCTACTGTTCAATGGCGAGGGAGAACCGGCGGCGGGCGTGGAACCGATGGCCAGGCGGCGGTTGTTCGTTGGTGCACGCTCTTCATTCGGCGGAGGACCGCCCACTGTGGGCGTGCAACGGATGGTCAGGCGGGTAGAGGCGGGCGGAGTCACTATCGGCGCCGTGGTGTAGGCGGGCGGAGTCACAAGTGGGTCCGCCATCGTGGCGTTGGCCGGCGAGACTCTGGACAAGTCTCTTGAGTTGCTGCCCTGCACGCTAGGCACCGGGCACGGCCCCACTCGACCTCCTTCATTCCATCGAGTAACCACATCGTAGATGGTAGGCAAAACGCTGCCCATTTGTTCTGCCAAAGCTGTTTTGACAATATTAGGAATATCGGCAACTTTGGCCTTGAGGTCTGCAATCTCGCGATCGCGGGCTTCGTCACGTTGGATATCTTCGATGCTCCTCTTTCTATTCCTTCTCGCCTCCCTGGGCTCCTTGAAGTACTCTCTGAGCTTCGTCGTCGTGCCCAGGCCACAAACTCGGCCACCTGACGGCCTTTTGTGCTTTTCCTTCCCCTGCGTCACGTTCACCGCCCTATTTAAAGTGTCGTCCCACGCGCCGTGCAGCCTCGGCATGGATGACGAGGTTCCACCACTTTCGATTTCTAAGTTCTGCACAATTAGCGTGAACCGTTTAGAATTCCACTAGTACACTATAATGCAATCGACTAGATCGTCGAGAGCAAACTAACTAGGGTGGTGTATTTACTTACCAAGTTGTCATACAACGTCTTCACCTTCTCATCATCGGTAGTATACTCATTAGCTACCGGGTCATATGTAAACCGGGCCCTGATGAAGTTTTTCGTCCGCGGCGAGTACTTTGCGAGAGGGTCAGGGATGCCCTGTTCTGCACGTTTGGCGTCCTCCTTCTCCCAATTGGGAATCGCCGCTCTGTAACCGCCGCATCCCAGTTTGTGGGAACCAATGTTCAACTTCCGCATCCTCTGCCCCCAATCAGCGTTAGCCTTGGCGACTTCGCTCTGGCAAAGTACCTTGAAGTCCCGGAGTTCATCTTCGGTGATTCTCGGCTCACTCGCTAAAACATCCTGCAGGCTATTTTTGGGGTCCAAGACCTTAACCTTCACCCGGTGTTTCCAGTTGGCCAAGGCGGTGTTCATCTTACCAATGGCGCAGTGGTTGACTATATTCCCCGCCAGATTGTCGTTATTGTACTTAAACGGCTCGTCTGGCGGATGCGGGTACAAGTATCGTCCGTGCAGCTTTCTAAAGAGAAGAACCTGATAATGTGCATTCTCTTTTTTTCTTAGATCATCGGTTAAGATCCTGACAGTGTCCCGGAGAATGCAACCAATCTGGTTGCCGAATCCTCTGACCACCGCCTCGGGCGCGATTGGATACCCAAAGCTATCAATTTCCGTGATCTCTTCACGGTAGGTGTGGAGAGTGTTACTTTTCCGTTTCCTCTTCTTGTTGGCTTTGCTACCACCATCTGTCTGACCGCCGGCATCAGTGGTGTCATTTCCGCTGGCGGCGCCACTAGTCGTGGCGTCATCCTCCTTGCCACCGCTAGTGTCCGCGTCAGCCCAGGCATCCGCCGTCGGGTCGTATTGCTCATCTTCTTCGTCGGTGATTTGCCAGAACGGCTTAGAACCGCCGGCCTCGTCGTCGTGTGCCATGTTCTGAAGGGGGAAATTATTGGTTAATCTAAAGGAAACAAAAAATCGACATACTACTCGATCACGGGAAAACGGCTAAGTCCTAAATTCACGGGAAAATTTCGGCATGACCTTTGCTAATTTTCTAACACTAGAGTGCCCGATTCTCGCCGAAACGGAAATTAATCAACATTTCGGCGAAAATGGGCAACTCATTTGAATTCCCTGCAAAGTTTTAAACGGCTCGATGGCCGGACAGATTTCCAAAACATGATTCAAGCACACAGCTCAAGCACATACAACAAAAACCTTCACCACAAATCAATCTCCACAAGTTAATCCAACCACCAGGAACCAGTGAAATCACAGATCCAGTGGAATCATCACAAGGCCAAGCTAGGAACTGAAGTAGCAGGCCTGATCAACTTGCCATTCCTAACTTACTGTGCACTGTTATGACATGTTTGCATGCTTATTAAATAATAATCAGTCTTCTTACTGTGCACTGTTATGTTCTAAGCAATTAAAAGTAGGAGGCAAATTAAATAATAAAACACATTGCAGCTAGATGCAGGTGAGCACAACAGCTGGGGAATCGCTGTAAGCTGTAACTGAGCTAGTCACTCGCTGCTAGTCACTAGCCACTTTTGTCCTCAACGGGCACACGCCCGGATCGTGATTAAACAAGCTTCTCAAGTAAATCCAAATTAATCCGGCACACAAGTGGTACTGGTACTCGCGAGCAACAGCCGCTTATCCGCTTCTTTCCTTTAAAACGTACCTCCCATGTATCGTTAATGCCTGGCAGCACAATATGGCACTATCCGTGCGATGCAAATATAGGAGGAGTATCACAAAAACTGTGTAGTAGCAGTACTAATTGATCTATTATAGGAGGAAAAAATTGCTAGTACGGTGCAAGCAAAATTGGATAGGAATCTTCTGATGAGGATGATGAGCAAAACGTCCAAACCTATATTAAACAGTTGATGCTACAACAGCAAAGCGTCAGGATACGATCCCAACTGAATTTAACTCGAAGCTGGAACTTCCCTACATTAATTAATCAAGGCATGCATCAGATGCTGTCAGTACTACTAGCTGATTTTGAAGCTAGAGCTGAGTTGCTCGTGTGATCGCCCCAGTTAAACAGCTGAGTGTTAAGAAAAAAAACTAATAAGAGCCCTTGCTAGCAGGCAGAGTTTATGCCAAACTACATTGCCACACAAGTGCAAATTGCCAATACATTTCTGGGCAGAACCAAACTACACAGAACTCTTGAGATATATCTGAAAGACCATTCAAACTCTATTGCAACATAAACATTCTCATCCACAGGAAGTTCACTACAGTAGCACATGCCATTCTGCACTACACTTTGGAAAGTGAAATTCCCCCGCATTTGCCTCAAGGGTTGCAACAACCAATATGAAATCAAGGCGTCCAAAGGGATAGACACACACAACTTCCTACTATAGTCTCTGTGCACTTGTAACTGTCTAAAATGCAGATGGCATGAACAGCTAACCCACACCTAGGGCCAATGCACACGAAAATCCAGATGGCATGAACAGCTAGCCCTCACCTAGGGCCAATGCACACGAAAAGCTTCAGGTTTCTTCCATTTCGTTGTTCACGCAGGTACAAGAACAGGAACAAGAACAGGGCAAGAACAAGAACAGGGCAAGCAGGAACAAGAACATGGCGGGAGGGAGGAGGAGGGGTCTTACCTAGGGCTCGCTGTAGTCGTTCACGCAGCTGCACACGGCGTCGTGGAAGGGGAAGAAGCCGTCGGCCTTGGCGGTCCTGCAGCTGCACCACGGCGTCGTGGAAGACAGAGGCCTTGGCGCTCCTGTAGGTGGATGGCGGCGCGGCTCCTCGTCCTCCTCCTTGTCATGGACGGCGGCGCGACTCCCCTCCTCCCCGGGCGGTGGGCGGCTACGGTGTTGGGCAGCGGTGGCTAGGGCAGCGGTGGGCGTGCTGTGGCTAGGGCGAGAGGGCAGCGGTGGCGGACGGGAGGGGACGGTGGCTAGGGCAGCGGTGGTGGACGGGAGGGGACGGTGGCGGCGATCGATGGAGACAGAGAGGGGGAGCTAGACGGGAGGGGACGGTGGCGGCGATCGTGCGGAGGCGACGGTGGTTCTTTCCAGATCGAGATTGGAGAAGAGGAAGGGAACGGCCCCGTACGTGCTATAGAAGAGGATAGCGGTGACGCACCGAGGTGAGGTGCGTCGCGCTTAAAGTAACCGTGGCGCACCAACAAACCGCGCGTCGCGCGTAAGCTATCCGTGACGCACCAACGAACAGTGCGTCGCGCCTAAGCTAACTGTGGCGCACAAGATGGAGGTGTGCCACGCCTATCGGTAGTATCTAGATAAAAGAACTGCGCGTGGGTAGGTATCAACAACTGATACTTACCCCAGTGGCTAGTGCCCTTCCTGCCTAGCCTCCCACCAGGGTTCGACTCCTGTCCACCCCCAAATTTTTTTATTTTTTATTTCTTACAAAATGATTCAAAATAAATCAATATATAAATAAATATATACATAGCAAATTATAGTAGATCAACATAGATGTAAATATAATGAAATTTGCAAAATCTCAAATAAAGTGTTGATTAATTTAGATGTCATAAAATCTCAAATATTCTTATTCCATCATCTTAATTTTGTCGAATTCATGCACACACACACGGCAACATAATGATTCTTGTAGCTCTAGCTAGCGTTTTACAATTTTCTTTCCCTTCTTTGTCGCGGTTGAGTAATTCAGTCCCGGAACACCGTGACTTCTTCGGTGGAATGGGCGACCCGTAGGTAGTGTTGTCCTGCTTCTTCTTGTTGTGTATTTCGTTCCATCGTCATTGTCATCTTCCATTTTCGGGTCGCCGTACTGGTCAAAGTCTTGCTCGTTGGCTACTCCATCCATTCCGATGATGTTTCTTTTGCCTCTCCGCACGACAACACGGCTAGGCCTTGTCGGGTCAGTAATGAAGAAGCATTGGTCCACTTTGTTAGCCAAGACCCATGGCTCATTTTTTGCGGTGACATTCGTGCCGGATTTGGCTTCAGGTATCACCATGGTGGTGAAATATTGTCCTTCTTTCCTGACGCTCTTTGCCCATGTGACACGGAACATTGGCACCTTCTCTCCGCAGTAGTCGAGTTCCCATATCTCGTCGATCCTACCATAGTATCTTTCCTTGACGTCACCTGTTAATGATTCCATCGTTACCCCCGAGTTCTGGTATTCGCAGTTCCGGTCCTTATTTGCCGTGTAGAATGTGTAACCATTGATATCGTATGCCTGATATGTCAAGAGGTTATGTGCGGGGCCTTGTGACAATGTGAGTATGAGTTTTTCTTCTTCAGAATAAGGCGTCTCCGGTTGATCGGTCATAATCTTCTCCCTGAACCACTGTGTGAAATGGATGTTGTGCTCTTTGATTATTTCTGCTTCGGTCCTATGTTGACCCCGGTCACTGTAATACTTCGCGATTAGCAATTTGTGCTTTTCCAACCAAGGATCGACCACTGTTAGATGTTGTAGCGTGACTAGGTTTGCTCTGTCAAAGTCGTTGCGTCGGCCCTGAAAGTCGACATTCATTTCGCGCTGGCCCTCGCGGTGTCCCCATCCACCGAGCCTGCCAAAGTGCCTGTTTACGGGCAGACCAGGGTTCTCATCTTTGTCTAGAAAATTCGTGAAGAAAGAGATGCACTCCTCTGTCAGAAAGCCCTTGGCAATGCTTGCGTCTGGACGGGCCCTATTGCGGACGTATCCTTTGATGGAACCATTCATCCTTTCGAACGCCATCATGGAGTGTAAAAACGGCGGCCCGAGCTGGATGATATCATCCACGACATGGACAAGGAGATGCACCATAATGTCGAAGAATGCTGGCGGGAAGTATATCTCAAGCTCGCATAGTGTCACCACGATCTCTTCCTGTAGCCTTGCGAGTTTTTTCACGCCAATCGACTTTCGAGAGATGACGTCAAAAAAGTTGCAGTGTCCAAACAGCGTTTCGCGGACGTGCTCGTCCATTATCCCTCGAATTGCAACTGGAAGTATCTGCGTCATCATCACGTGACAGTCGTGAGACTTCATTCCGCTGAACTTCTGCTTTGGTACGTCTAGGTATCTGCTTATCTTCCCCGCATAACCGTAAGGAAATTTGACTCCAAGGAGGCACTTGAAGAATTGGTCGATCTCCTTCTCGCATAGCGTGAAGCACGAAGGGGGACAGTAATATTCCGTCTTCTTGGCCTTTTTGCCCTTGCGGCGACCTTCCGTCCCATCTAACACAACGTCATCGTCATCGTCATCATCATCCGGTTTTCCTTCGTGGAGCTCGCCCCTGATATTCAAAAATCTCAAGTCGTTCCTTGCTTTCGGCCCATCTTTGGTCCTCTCCGGCATGTTGAGCAGGGTGCCAAGCAGACTCTCGCACACGTTTTTTGTGATATGCATGAGGTCAAGGCAGTGGGGTGTGCGGAGAATCTTCCAGTACCTCAGGTCCCAGAGAACAGACCTTGTTTTCCATACACCCTCCAACGGCGCCGGCGCCTTTCGCTTCTTTCCCGGCGCAGGGCACTCTTTCCAGTTCTTCAACAGCTCGTCGATTTCCTCGCCGCTCCTTTGACGTGGGGCTCTTCGCATCTCAACTTCATTGTTGAACAGATCTTTGCGTTTTCTCCACGGGTCATCCTTGCGAAGCCACCTTCGATGCCCCAAGAACACGGTTTTCGATGACCCGGGGTTTCTCTCTAGCTGGAGATACGTAGTGTCATCCATGCACCTAACGCATGCACAGAATCCGTGCGCCACCTGCCCCGCGACATATCCGTAACCGAGGTAGTCATGCACCGTCGTGATGAGCGCGGCTCTCAATGGGAAAAACGTTTCTCCATAGGCGTCCCACGTATTGGCTGGCTCGTCCCATAACGTGGCTAGCTCCTCTTCCAACAACTGGACATACAGATTGATGTCGTTACCTGGTTGTTTCGGCCCTTGAATAAGCATACTCATCTGTATGTACTTCCTCTTCAAGCACAACCAGGGGGGTAGGTTGTATATACATACAAACACGGGCCAGGTGCTATGGGTGCTGCTCTGGTTGCCAAAAGGATTTAATCCATCCGTACTCATGCACAACCTGATGTTCCTTGGATCGTCGCCGAATTCGGGGTATTCGATGTCTAGCGCCTTCCACTGGCTAGCATCTGAGGGGTGTGTCAGCATCGTGTCATCATTCTCCGGATCGGTTCCATCATGCTCTTCTGGCTTCTTCCTTTCCGCGTGCCATCGCATGAGCTTCGCCTGTGTGGGGTCTGCGAAATACCGCTGCAGACGGGAAGTTATCGGAAAGTACCACACCACTTTTCGAGGAGAGGCCTTCTTCCCTGTCTTGTATCGAGTTGCGTCGCACACCGGGCATATGGTTCTCTCCGCGTCCGCGCCCCGATAGATGATGCAGTCATTAATGCAAGCATGGTATTTCACGTGAGGTAAATCCAGAGGGCACACGACTTTTTTTGCCTCCTCGATGCTCGTTGGACACTTGTTCCCCGTGGGAAGACGGTCGTGCCAGAATGCCATGTTCTCATCGTAGCTCGCATCGGTCCATCGGTGTTTTGACTTCATCTCGAGGGTCCTTAACGTTACGTTCAGACGGGTATCCTCGCTCACGCATCCTTCATACAATGGAGTAACGGCGTCTATCTCCAGTTGCGACAACTTCGATTTCTCTCTAGCAGCAGCTCTGGTGTTGCTAGTCTCCTTGAGAAGCAGAGCTTGGACATGAGGTTCCCGCACCCAGTCCGACGACGATGTCACGACATCTTCATCATGATGTCCTTCGTCTTTATTATGATCATGTCCGACATCTTCATCACGATGTCCTTCGTCTTGATTATGATCATGTCCTTCATCTTGATCATTATGTCCTTCATCATGTCCGGGCGACTCTTCATCTTCATCACTTGTCGGGTAAAGAGTGTAGCCATCCATAAAACCACGACGGATAAGGTGCGACTCCAAGTCACCAGAATCGTATCTGATCAAGTGTTTCAGTTTGCATCTTCGACAAGGACATCTTATCTCCGTCATGCTATTTCGAAACATTTCGTCCGTCGCATGTTTCATAAATCTAGCCACGGTGCCTGTGCTTATATGCATGGTTGCCTACATAGTAAAAAAAGATCAAATGAAAAATTAATTAGAATCAAATTACGTAATATATGGATATATGATGCATGCACATGGTCGTCGACGGAAAAATTCGGCATGACCTATGCTAAAAATAGGACATTCTCGGAGTGCGTGGTCGCCGAAATGGAAATGAATCAACATTTTGGCAACACATGTCAACTCATTTTTAAGACATATATCCACAAATTTCATCAAAAATACGCAACACAATTTCGCATATATGTATATATGCAACCATATATATGAATCTTTTGTGACGACGCACGGCGCCGACACACATACATACAACACATATACATATCGTCCCTCCAACAACTAACCAACTATAGATCTTGCCGACACGAGACCGGGAGAGTACGTTTGTATGTGGCTATAGAAAGTGAAAAGATGGAAGGGAAAGTGGTAATAAAGTGAGAGATGGGGGTGGAGACAAATGTTTACTAGATTCCCCACACATATATATCAAATAAAATAGGTTAAATAAGTTTTAAATGGTGGGAAAATGGGGGAAATGAGGTGGTGAGGAGGTGGGGGGCGACCAGATCTAAAATGGGGTGGAGATATGGGGGGATGGGAGGTGGGGGGTGGTCCCAACCACTTAAATTCGTTCCAGGTATACCCGTGACGCACATCATATTCGGCACGTCACGGCTATGTTGGGTACCCGCGGCGCACGTTCCAGTGGTGCGTCACGGCTATAGATGCCACCCGTGGAAAAGATAGCCGTGACGCACCACTGGAATGTGCGCCGCGGCTACCCAACATAGCCGTGACGCACCGCTGGGTTGGTGCGTGGCGGGTATGCCTCGGAGGCTCGCCACCCCGGCCCCACACATAGGCGCGACGTGCCTTCCATTTGGTGCGCCGCGGCTATGCCTTTAGGCGCGACGCGCAGAAACGTGGTGCGCCGCGGGTAATAGGCGTGACGCGCCAAATGTGATGTGCGGCTGATGACGATGTTCTTCCACCAGGAATCTTCCGATGATCGAACCTATTAGGATATAAGGCCAAGAGAACGTCCACCCACGTAGGATCCTAACACTTTGAAAGATAGACAAGGGGGAGACTCCAAAACAAATAAGATGGGAGGGGAAATAGAATAGAGATAAGGAGAAAACAAGAATCCTATTGAGATGTTTCCAAAACAGGTTTTGCACAAATAGTTTTGACACTCTAAAAACACGACCGTTAGCGAGGTTATCCTACAGGCTTTGCGGACCCGTTGCTTCGATAACCATTCGTATCGAAATAATATCGGGAAACGTAAACCATGCTCTGATACCATTTGTGACGCCCCGAGATCGGGCACTATGCAGATTTCAGCATTCCCGCCAAAATCCACATAATAAACCGATTCCAGGTTGCCACTTGTGATAACATTACAACAGTTCACGAATAATCCACAACAACAACAGAACTCTAACACACATGGTATGTCATACCATGGGATTTAGTGGCATTCATACAATCGAAGCCCCCTCCAGAGAAACCATAGCCCCCGCTGGGGAAAAAGGCGGAACTGCCGTTTTGGCCCCTCTACGTGAGCCGGAAGGGGGTAGCAAAGTGGAACCAACTGTTTGGTTGTGTTAGGTTAGGCACAAGGAACACCAAAGAGAATGTTAGATCCACCTCTTGGCAAGATTCCCCTAGTTCCGTCAAATCCGGGAGTTTCGGGATCTAAGTAGTCTTGGAACCCGCTAGAGAGAATCTGACGCCGGCCCTAACACAGAGAGCGAGGGATTTTTGGGCATCCCAGGCCCATTACACACTCTAACACACATGGTATGGTATATGTACCATGGGATTTGGTGGCATTTGGACGATCCGGAGCCCCCTCCGGAGAAACCATAGCCCCGTTGGGGAAAAACACAGAACTGCCGTTCTGCCCCATCTATGAGAGTCAGAAGGGGTACCAAAGTGCAACTAACTGCTTGGTTGTGTTAGGTTAGGCCCAAGGAACACCCAAGAGAACTGTAGGGCCCACCTCTTGGCAAGATTACCCCAGTTCCGTTGCACCCGGGAGTTTCGGGCTCTCATTAATTAGTCCTGGAACCCGCGAGAGAGAATCCGACACCGGTGAAACCCTAACAGAGAGAGCGAGGTAAACTCGGGTATCCAAGACCATGACACTCTAACACACATGGTATGTCATACCATGGGATTTGGTGGCATTCATACGATCCGGAGCCCCCTTCCGGAGAAACCATAGCCCCCTGCTGGGGAAAAAGGTGGAACTACCGTTCTGGCCCATCTAAATGAGCCGGAAGGAGGTAGCAAAGTGGAAATAACTGTTTGGTTGTGTTTAGTTAGACCCAAGGAACACCAAATAGAATGGTAGGGCACACCTCTTGGCAATATTCCCCCAGTTCCTTCACACCCGGGAGTTTCGGGCTCTCATTAATTAGTCCTGAAACCCGCGAGAGAGAATACGACAACGGTGAAACCCTAACACAGATAGCGAGGTAATCTCTGGTATCCAAGACCATGGCACACTCTATCACACGTGGTGTGGCGTGTAATGGGATTTGGTGGCATTCACACGATCCGGAGCCACCTCTCCATATAAACCATAGCCCCGCTGGGAAAAAGACGGAATTGTCGTTCTGCCCCATCTACATGAGCCGGAATCGGTAGCAAAGTGGAACCAATTTATTGGTTGTGTTAGGTTAGGCTGAAGGAACACCCAATACGATGGTAGGGCCCACCTCTTGGAAATATTCCCCCAGTTCCGTCAGATCCAGGAGTTTCGGGCTCTAAGTAGTCCTAGAACACGCCAGAGAGAATCCAACGCCGGTGAAGCCCTAACACAGAGAGAGAGAAGTAATATCGGGTATACAAGACCACTCCACACTCTATAACACATGGTATGTCATACCATGGGATTTAGTGGCATTCATACGATCCGGAGCCCCCCTCCGGAGAAACCATAGCCCCGCTGGGGAAAAGGCGGAACTGCCGTTCTGGCCCCTCTATGTGAGTCGGAAGGGGGTAGCAAAGTGGAACCAACTTTTTGGTTGTGTAAGGTTAGGCACAAGGAACACCAAAGAAAATTCCCCTAGTTCCGTCAAATCCGGGAGTTCGGGCTCTAAGTAGTCCAGGAACCCGCTAGAGATATATACAAGACGACTCAAACGAGTCAAGGATACAACTGATACCATACAAAGATCCAAATAACAGCGGAAGAAACAACATAGTGTCCGACTACGGACAAGATACAAATTGGACTAAGAGTCCTGAAGATAACCGATGGCGTCCAATCCCTGCCCAGGCCAAGCCGGAGGGATTCCCAAGCTAACGTCGTCAGATTTCGAACCTGTTGACTGCAATGTGGAATATGCAGCCACGAAAAGGATTCGTGGGTCAGTACGGTTAAGTACTGGCAAGTGGATAAACCATACTCACAAGATACCAGCGTAACCAATCATCACAAGATACAAATACTTTGGGTACAACGGAAAGGAAGGGATTATTGCAAAGAAGCGACAGCGGGCTGCACTAACACACTACAGAGACGCGTTACAACTTCCGACTAAAAGGAAGGGATAAGATAGCGTAACAGAACCAACTACAACTACTCACCAAACATTACCCATCCAATGTTACCCCCTACTAAGTAAGCAACTCAAGGAAACTCACACGGTTGATTAAGGTGACATTCGTTTTTATGGTGGAGGTAATCTATATTACTAGTCAAGTTATCATCGTTAAGTGTAAGTTGTCTGAGTACTTGTTAGCCAGCACTTTCACCAAGTCATCCATAACCGCGGACAACACGGCTTCTCGAGAAGATTTAACCCTGCAGGGATGCACCAATTTGCCCGTACACGTAAGAATGACCCGCCAGGCGGGGAGCAAACCCACCAAGCAGGCCACTCAACACAACCCAACTCTTCTTCGCATCAAGCCCAAAGAACCCCGTGCAGTTGAACGCACGGCTAATCAAGCCCCACGAAGAAAAGGGGACCCTCATAGCACTCTAAGAACGTGTCTCCCTAAATGCCGACTACAAAAGTTCCACCCTGGCGCCAAGGGTTCGCAGCTGCATATGCATGCGGCAAATGGAAAACCCGAACTAATGAGGCGATTTGGACGAGATGCGAATCGAATCAGAATTGCGGGGGGCGCCCATACTCGCTTCCCACATGGGGTTAGTGCGCTCATCATGGATCGGAGGACAAGACCCTTTCCCTAATTAAGTTCGACACTAGCAGGCCTCAAAACCACGCCGGGCCTCCTGCCGGTGCCTTATCATCAAATTATTATTACCCAAAACATTAACATGTTGTTGATTAAGTTGAAACCCAACTATCAAACTAAACAGGTGATAAGACGGACATCAAGACTTGAGCACAAACAACACTAAGCATGCAACTACGACACGAGGGCCAACGGGGTAAACAAACAACAGGTAATAGGAAGTGGAAGGAAGGCTATATCATGGTTGCAAGGTAAACATATGATAGGATCGAGACACAAGCATCGAATCATAAGGCTAGAATAAAGGCAACGGGAAGAATCGGTAACAAGTGATGAAAGGCAGCCATAGGTAGCAAGTGAGTATACTTTCCTGACATCCAGCAAGTAGGGGTACATCCGCAGAACTTGTCGTTGCTCACATCATCTCAGCGTCCTATCCGCGAAGAAGCAACGAACTAGAACAAACACCGGATGCAACAATTACTACTACGGCAAAAGATCCAGCATGATCCTATTTTATATGCATGACAATTAATTGATGCATCAAAGTGAACCAATTGACATGGTAAACATATTTAAATGGGCCCATATGCAATTTGGATTGCATATGGAAAAGCCCATGAATTAATGTTGAATTAAATGATCTACAAATAACCATCATGTGAAAGTGGATTGGAATGATGCATGGATGAAGAAAACAGTAAGAAAACAACATTAGCTTCAATTTGATATGTTGTTTACCAAGTTTGGAATTTTATTTGTTAAGTTATGAACTTTGGCATTTTAAATGATTTAAACAAACATTTGTTGTTTTCACCAATTTTAAATGTTCAAAACAGATAACAAAATTTATATTTGGAAAGAACACAAAATTTTAGATGGAATACATATTTCATTTGTTGAATTTGCATTTTAGATGAGCAAGTTATTAATTTGACAATTTTAATTGCATTAATTAAGAAACAGTGGTTTTCAGCAATTTAAATTATTCAAAATAGAAAACAAAGTTTATATTTGCAAAGTTCATGAAAAAAGGGATGGAAAACATATTTTATTTGTTGAAATTGGATTTTAATTGAGCAAGTTATGAAACTCACCATTTAAATGATTTAATTAAGGCATTAAGTAATTGCATTAATTTTATTTATCAAAAACAGAAAACAAATGTTATATTTGGAAAGAGCATGAAATTTTGGATGGAAAACATATTTTATATGGGCCATTTGAATTATATTTGAATTAGTTATGAATTTAATCAAATTCAAAAGAGTTGTTTGAATTTGAATTTTTGAAACCATTTGAAATGTTCAAAACAGTGCACAAACTGCATATTTGGAAAGTTCATTTTATTTAGAGTGGTGTACATGTCTTACATTTTGAATTTGGATGTGTTTTTGCAATTTTTATAGGGTTTGGAAATCCAGGGACTGATCTGTGATTTCCAGGGACTTATAATGAAAAAGAAACCACAGGGAGGCCCCTGGGAGGTTTCTCACACATCGCCCTTGGCCCTGTGTCACTGCCGTGCGGGGCCAGCGCCACAGTGGCGTCCACGTGTGCGTGGGTGTGGATGAGGGGGCTCCCAGGGTCACCGACTGGTGGGCCCTGGCCCCTGCGCGCGATAAAACAAGGAAAAAGGGGGCGTGCCTCTCCCAGGGATCGAACCGGCGATCGAGGGCGTGCGCGCGTGGTGCGCTGTCACTGCGCTGCTGCTGTTTGGTGATGGGAACAGGGCGTGACTGAATAAGAGGCAACCCGCCCTGTTAACTGTCGAAACTGAAGAACGTTTTCAGTCTGCGTGCGTCTGCTGCAGCTCGACAACGGCGATCGGAGAAGCGACGGTGACTGGCGGCGCTCCGGGTGTTTACGATGTGCAGGGGAGTATGTGCAGATACAAGCAGGAGGGAGAGAGGAAGGGGGAAGGGGTTACCAGGGTGGTGCTCACCACCGGGTGCAGGGACTGCCGCGGCTCGGAGCAGAGGCAACGGGGGCGACAGGCGAGCTCGTCGACGGCGCGGTGGAGCGCCTCGTGGCCCTCCCTGGAGGCGTAGGGGTAGACGGAGGTGGCGGGATCTCGCTCCCACCGAGAAGGTCCCCTCGACGACGACCACCGCGATTACCCAGCCCCCTCAAACCTCGGCCATGGCGGCTAGTGGTAGGGTTCAGAAAATTCAGAAGGTAATCGGAAGAGATAGGAGGGGAAACAAGAGGGAAAGAATGGAGGTGGCGGCGCAGCGAGGCTCTGGCTAGGGTTTGGTGCTCTCGGGTAGAAATAGGAGGAAGGAGGGGAGCAGGTGGAGGTAGGAGGGGTGCGTGTGGTGGCTGTCGCTGTCGTCTTTCCACGGGAGCGTACAGAGGAAGAGGAAGAAGGGCTGGGCCCGAAAGATGGAGGGGGAGAGAGCCTGGTGGGCTGCAAGGAGGTGGGAAAGAGGGGTGGTAGGTGGGCTAGCCCACTTGGGCTGGCCTGCCTCCCCCTGGGTTCTCTTTTTTTTTTTTTTTTTACACATTTTTTGTAGAAAGAAAGAGAGAGAAAAAGAGAGAGGTTTTGGGGTTTTCATTTTATGAATTAATTTTTATTGATTTACAAAACAGCAAGTGCAAAGTATGTTAACATTAATTTCAGAAATTTGAAAAGTCAATTTTTTTTTTCTATTTGAATTTCAAATAGGGTTTCATAGGGATTTGATTTTTGAAATAATCAATTTTTATTCAATAAGCTCAACCCATTATGGAAACTTATTAAATTTAAATGTTTACAAGATTTTAATTTTTTAAACCACATTTGGAACATGCCAAGTATGAATGATTTGATTTGAATTTGAACTCAATTTAGGGTTTTAATAAAAGGTGATTGGTTTAACCAAGCAAATATTAATTCCAATTCAATTGTTTTTATTGGAAAACAATTTGGGTTTGAAAGTACAGGTGCATTGTTTGAAAATTTTAAATTGATTGAATTTTTGTTTTGTTTTTGAATTGGTTTGCAAACAAGGTGCAGATGATGCATGTGATGCAAAGCAAAAAGAAAAACAACCAACTTTCTAACTTAGGGAGAACACCTCAGGTGTTACACCATCACACCACAATGTACATACAAACAAGTAGAAGAACTATATGTGAGAGAGGAAAACATGGCCGCTGATGCTACCCGGGATTTTCCAAGAGACGCCCACTAAAGGCAAAGATGAGAGGTGTTGCAGGGTGAGAGGTAGTGGCGGCGTCTCTCTATTTGCTCTACTTGTGAGGTTTATCATTCTCTATTATCTTTGCAGAAATTTATGTGCATGCACCTAAATTAATAATGCGGACTATGAGCACCTTCACATGGCTAAGTTACAATGATAGTTGATGCTGTGGACTATCGCTAGCAAAAAAAATAGAGAATCGTGTTTTAATGCTCACAACGTGGTTGGGATCAAGAGTCGTGGTACATGCACAAATGGAGCACAATTTGACCTGCAAATTTTGTAGCACGTCACGGATTGAAATATAGATATTCCTCCATATTCAGTCAGCAGATAACCAGCAGAGAAACATCACAACCCCTAGTTGACAAAAAGGAAGATTTTGTTTGTAACACAATTGTCATATAGTGTTGACATTCTCCATGTCATTATTTTTGAATTAATTCGTACATTGGTTGGGCTTCATTTTGGATTTGAATCGGCAAAAATTAAAATAAGACATATATTACGATGTTATTCGTTGATGAGGTTAAAAATTATTTTTTGCTCGAAACATTTTGCATGCATCTAAATTACTAATACATACTGTGTGCACCTTCACCTCGATAAATTACATGGGTAATTTATTCCGTTGACTAACCACTATAAGAAAAAAGTAGAGAGATAACAAAGAGGTTTTACATGAAAAGAGAATCTAGTTATAGTACGCAGAGTTTGGTTGGCATTATCCATCGTATAGTTCCCACGTTGACTTTGAAGCTTTTTCTACAACTTCAGGGATCACAAGAGATATATTCCACCATATTCAATTAGTACATCACCAGCACGCCACAATCACAACCAATAATTGGCATAATTAAGATTCCGCTTGTACCCCAATTATCATGTAGCCTCAATGCGCTCCCTATCATTCGGTCTGAATAAATTTGTAGATTGGTTGGACGTCATTTTGATCCTAAATCGGAGAAAAACAAAATAAACCATATATTGTACAGTAGTTCAAGGATGAAATCGAAGAAGCATTTTGTCAAATAAAACAAAAACTCTAAGGATCTGCATCGGTTTCTACATAAAATCATATATTATTGATTATTAAAGAAATGCGGGAAAATCCGTGTAGGGATGTCGAACAAGTTAAGTAAAAAACACGAGACCTACTACCTCATGGCAGTATCTCCATACACCAAACATGAACCTCATGACAAGTGACCTAAACAAATAGAAACACCAGAACTCCAAGGAAAAGTCTTCAATAAGGGCTCTTAGAATTTGCATCGATGATGATAAGACAAATGTTACGATCTCTGTATTTTCATCCTCAAGCCGAGTTTCGTGACACGAGTCTCATCCAGAGAGTGACATAGACACGTCGAGCTTGAATGATTAGATATATTCTGATTTTACTAGAGTATATGCGAACATGCTGGCGATACTGTCACTAACATCCTTATTTGTACTATCTGATAACATCTCATATACCGTATCGCTTCCTCTGATTTGTCACTAACATCCTTCTTGCAGAAAATGTGTTGCATGCAACCAAATCAATAATACGCACTGCCAGCACCTTCACATGGCTAAATTACAAAGGTAATTGATTCTTTGGACTAACCATAGCAACAAAAAATAGAGCGACAACTATGAGGTTTAACATAGAAACATGAGGAGAGAATCTTGTTATGATACTCAGAGTTTAGTTAGGTTCATGCGTCGTGGTCACAAGCAGAGATGGAACACAAGTTGACCCGCAGGCTTGTTTTAGCACGTCACTGACCCGAAGAGATATTATCATCCATATTCAGTTAGTAGATCACCACCACGCCAACATCACAAACCATACATGACATAATGGAAGATTTTCTTTGTACCAGAATTATCATGTAGAGTTAATGCTCACCATGTCATTCTGTTTGAATTAATTCGTACATTGATCGAAATTCATTTTGGTCCTGAATAGAACAAAAAACAATATATTACGAAGGAATTCGGTGACGAGACTGATTTTTTTTTTGCATGAAACGGTTTGCGTGCATCTAAATTAATACTACATATTGTGAGCACCTTCACATGGCTAAATTACATGGGGTGGATTATTCTCCTGACAAACCACTGTAAGAAAAAAAGTAGAGAGATACCTAAGCCGTTTTACATGGAAACATAAAAAGAGTATACTTATAATATTCGGTGTTTAGTTGGGATTATGCGTCGTGGTCACATGCACGGGTGGTGCACAAGTTGACCTTCAGATTTGTTTTACATTTTCACGGATCGCAGGAGATATATTCCTCCATGTTCAATTAGTAGATCACCAGCACGCCAACAACACACACCAGAGTTCACAGCACGGAAGATTCGGTTTCTACCCCAATCATCATGTGTAGTTAGTGCTCTCCCTATGATGACATTTGAATTAATTTGTAGATTGGTTGGACTTCATTTTGGACCTTCGTTGGAAAAAAAGTAAAAAACATACATTCCAAAGTGATTTGGTGATGACGTCGATCAGAGATTTTTCGAAAAGGATAAAAATTCCAAGCCTTTGCACCGGTTTACAAAGGAAATTATATATTATTCATTATTCAAAAAATCCAGGTAGCGATCTTGAACAAGTCGATTAAAAAATCACGATATCTACTACCTTGTGACAATATCTCCATAAACCAAACATATACCTCAGGCCAAGTGACGGAAACAAACATAAATAACCAAACTCGATCCTAGGCGAGAATTTCAAGAAGTCCTCGTAAAATTTTCATCGATGATAGTGAGACAAACCGTTATGGTCTGTCGAATTCCTTCCCAAAAGCTAAGCTTCGTGCCACCGGTCTCGTCAAGAGGATGAAAAAGACGCTTCCACACTGAGTGATTAGAGAACTCGTGATTTCACTAGAGTATGTGCAATGATCTTTCTACCAGCTGATGACATCTCATCTAAAGTAACACTCCCACTGTATCAAAATGTAAGATGTTTTAACGTTTTCTACGCAACACGTGTATGTACATGTTTTAGTGTTTGATGCGCATGAATCTATACACTAAGACATGTCTAGATACGTGCTATCTGAAAAGTGCTAAAACATTTAATATTTTGATACGGAGGGAGGGAGTAATACATAGTGCCAGCACGTTCACATGGATATAGCAGTACCAACAGGTGGCTTCACATGGCCGTCATCACGACCCAGCACCTTGTGTATTGCTTCTATAAATACCATCGCTTCCCCTCATCGTATACACATCAGCTATAGCCATCTCAATCCATCTTTTCAACCCTTTGGTCTTGTACTCTTGTCTCCCCAGCTTCAACTTTGTAGCTCGCTAGCTAAGTCTCTTGCCACATCTCCGATCAATGGCTCCCATGGGTTCCCCTGTTCTTAAGCTGGCTGCCATAGCCATCTGCGTCTTGCTGGTGCTGCCATCCGTGGCGATGGCATGTGATGGCATTGATACATGTGTGGTCAAGTGTATAGATGGTTGTGCGCCATTCGCGAAAGGGGCGTGCCAGGGCCTTTGCAACACTGCCCCCGTAACGCAGGAGCCGTGCTCACTTCGGGTGACTACTGCCTGTCGGGCCCTTTGTATCTCCATGTGCGCAGTCGGTGTGCAGTGATGATCTACTCATAGTTTGTGTGCTGTTCTTACATCCTGGTGTAGAATAAGTGTGCATGCACTTATGTATACATGCTCCTCCCTGCATTTGCATACATTGTATAGCCATCCAAGCCAGGAGGAAGCATGTACGAGTGATACGTGGAAGCATGCTCGCATCGTCAATGTTGCGTTTTAATATTCCATTTCCCTTGCTTGGTGCACACGAACTCTATATGTATTGTTTTTCTATCTTAATGGTAAATTATTTTGTAAGTCTCTTCATTTCTTTAAGAATATACAAAAAGGCTGCATGCAGCGTCTTAATGATCCATAATTTGTGTATGTATATACTACTCATATATATCGTGCCTAGCGACATTTGGGATGAACATGCTCCCCCTGGATGTAAATAACCTGCTCCCTCGAGTAAGAAAGACATGAACAAATAGATGGAACGAAGCTCCTCCTGGTCGTTTTCGGTGTGATTCATCCGTGAATAGCACAAAGTTATTTTGGGATGCTCTCAGATTGTTGATTTTTGCTTGGATCTCATGCAAGCCACGCCCTGGGGGCGGGTCTGGAGGGACGGCCGGCCAAATCAAAGGGGCCCGAGATTTCTATGATGGCGTATGTTATGTAGTGGAGCAGGAGTGTGGCAGCGATGCGGCACCATTAGAGCAGGTTGCGAGCTTTTACCCTATCCAGTTTAGGTAACGGAAGCACGAAGCGTTCTGCTTCCTGGTGGGCTAGTTTTTGGGCCTTTCATTCTTTAGTTGTGTGGGCTCATTTTCCTAGGTCCTCCTCCCTGCCGCTCGGGCGTTCCCCGCTCTCTTTTTGCTCAAACAATTCTTTGTTAGGCCCGCTGGAAACGGTCCGTTTACCTGAGTTTATTTTTCCTTCCTAGGACGCATATCATTCACTTGGTCTCTATTCCGGTCGCTGCATGCCTGCATCGAATCCCCACTGGTCTGAACCCACATTGTCAGACAGCACGACCTACTGAGATCGTATGCATCACCTTGCACTCACCAGAACCAAGGGAATATGTATGTGTATGTTAGTATGTACACATACTAGTTTAGGGAGCGCGACAACTCTTTATTAAGAAAATATTTTGCCTGTAATCCTCATGTACTATACATCAGTAAATATCTTAGGCAGGACTATTAAGCTCTATAGAAAGGTAACGGAACACAAATGTTGAGACTATGTTTCCAGTACCAGGAACATCCAGATTCAACACGGATATCGGATAGGAGGCTCGGTAGGTTCATATGCAGAATCGTGCTATGAACTATGAATTGCAAGTGCCATCATACCTGCTGGAGTTCCCACCAAGGCTAGTGCACAAGTGTCAAAAAGCAGTGACACAAACTATTCCTTCCCGAGGTGCTTTTGTACGGTTTTCAGCTAATGAAATGCCGAGTTATTAAACACAAGTTTGAACAGCAGACTAGGAAATTCTGATCATTCTCGGTTCATCCTAGAAGAAGAGAAACAAGAATATTTAGTATATGCACGGTAGGAACTTTGTAATTATGTCTTCAATGACTCCTACTATAACCTGCTCTTTTGTATGTTAACACCCACAAAAAAACATGCACGGATTCGATGGATGATCTTGCAATGAATTAAAGAAAGTAATAAAAATGTAGTCAGCACAGGCTCTGTGATAAATAATTTAAATTCGATTCCTAGTAGGAAAAATAATTCGTGCTAAACACAGTCCGAGCAATGTGCTTAATGGAATTGTTTCGAACATTCAGTTGCTAATTTCATGTACTTTAAATTTGGTCACCATGGACTATTCAACCAAGGAAACAGACATTTCTCTGAGATTTACATGAAGAATGTGAATGGCCTAGCCACATGTACTATTGAATTAGCAGTCATGGTGTTGTTCTCTAAGTTCCATCATATGGCAATCAAAACTAAATATATACTAAGAAAATAATTATACTCAATATCAATCTGCTGTTGACATATGGATTGAAGCAAGATATTAACAACTCCCGAAGATTCATTCAGTAAAATCGGTGGTTACCTAACATGTGAATCATGCATTAGTAAAAATTCTATATATATTAAGAGTTTAGTACTTGGACTTAGAAAGAAAGTCATGTCTAGTCATCTGACATATATGTGAAGAAGACGCATGAGTAAACTAGAGACATTTTAATTGGTAAAGAATATGATTACATTTTCGTGCCATTTAAGTCCCAATACACAATTGGGACAACGAGACACACAAATCATGCACATGCCAAACAGAATTAATTAGCACTTGTTTTCTTAAAATATGAGTGTTCTATTATTGGTAAAGTAAAAATATCCATACACAAATCACGACATAAAAAAGATCCAACAAAATCAATACGATTGGAGGGAGTAGTAATATTTGAAATGATGAGGCAAAGGGATAGTGCGTCAACTCATTAGCAAGAGATTCTAGATTAACTTGTAAGTCCAATACACATCTGGTGGTTTAACTCTTAGAAATATTAGAAACATTTGGAGAACACCAATGGAAGTTCAAATTATATAATGGAAGCATTAAATATCTTCATGACATTCTGAATGAAATACACAAACAACTTTCCAGTTCTCACCTAAATCTCTGCAATATCTTCTTTAAGAAGAGAACCAAGATTGGACATCTACATCACCCAAGTATATGAATCCACAAATTCACTATTGTTTCCAAAGCACATGCAAATTCGTTCTATATAATTTATGGATAGATATAAAAAACAAATTGGCCAGCGTGTGCCTCTTACAACTAAAGAGCAAGGAAATTAGTGATACGTCATAAACGTATCCTTAGTTTCTGATATTCCATGTTGTTTTCATGTTATTTCCTACATGTTTGCTGTACACTTTATGTCATTTTTATTGATTCCCGGGACTAACCTATTGACAAGATGCCACAGAACCAGTTCCCTGTTGTGTGATGTTTTTAGTTTCAGAAAAGTTGTTCTAGAAATATTCTCGAAATTTGAAAATTCGAAGTCCGGATGTCTTAGAAACACCGAAGGTTCCACGGAGTCCTGAAGAGGCCCGGAGGGGGTCCACAGGGCACAGAGGGGCCACACCATAGGGCGACCCCCCGGCTGCGCCTGGGGATGGTGTGGGCTCCTCTAACGCCCACTTTCATCGCCCTTTCGCCTATTTATTCTCCCCGATATATCAACCATAAAAATATACCAGTTTTTTCCGAGAAACACCCTAGGCCGCCGTCATCGTCATCCCGAGATCGGGGGTGTTATAGAACTCTCCCCGGCACCCTGCAAGGAGGGAAATTCATCACCAGAGAGGTCTACACCACCATGCCCTCATCCGAAGTGATGCGTGAGTAGTTCACCCCTGGATTACGGGTCCATAGCAGTAGCTAGATGGTTGTCTCCTCCACTTTATGCCTCATGTTTAGATCTAGTGAGCTGCCTCACATGATCGAGATCATATTTATGTAATGCTACATGTTGTGTTTGCTGGGATCCGATGAATGTTGAATGACATGTCTTCTGATTATCAATCTATCATGTTATCTTCATGCATATGTTATTTATGATCTTGCATGCTTTCCATTATTGGTAGATGCTCTGGCCAAGTAGATGCTAGTAACTCCAAGAGGGAGTATTTATGCTCGATAGTGAGTTCATGCCTCCTTTGCATCTGTGCTCGAGTGACGTAAACGTAACCGATGGAGGATGTGTTGTTTCCATTAGGGAGAAAACAACGATGTTTAATTCGTTTACATTGTTTACATTACACACTTTGCTTACTGCGATTATCTGTTGCTTGCAACTTAATACCCAACGTTTGTTCGGATGATATTCGGAGGGTGGATTATTAGTCATAGATGCAGTTGGATGACGGTCTATGTATCTTGTTGTAATGCCCGCATGAATAACATAGTAATCTTTATGTACTGCATATGCACTATGGTGCAACCTTCATTCTGTAAATTACCTAGCTGTAAATTGTTCACCACACATGTTATTTATCTTTCACGGAGAGACACCACTAGTGAACTGTGGACCCCGGTCCATTTTCTCATACTAATAATACACACACTGCTTCAACTGTTTTCACACTACTGCTACTGTTTTCATATTGTTCTCATACTGTTTTCCACACCATACGTTTAACTCTTTTGTGTCCAGCAAAACCGGTGAGATTGACAACCTCACTGGTTCGTTGGGGCAAAGTCATTTGATTGTGTTGTGTAGGTTCCACGTTGGTGCTAAACCGGTAGTGCGCCCTCCATCTCAGCTGCATCAACCTTCCAAAGTTACTCCTTCCTCCTAATGGTCGATTCAACATTGGTTTCTTTCTGAGGAAAACTTGCTACTGTGCTCTTCCTATCTTCCTCTTGGGGTCTCCCAACGAACGTGTGTTACACGCGCATCAAGCTAATTTTTGGCACCGTTGCCGGGGATTTCAAAGTCATCAAGAAGCAACAACTCCCTCGTCAACGTCAGCCCTAAGCTAATTTGTGGCGCTGTTGCCGAGGAGGAAGCGAATTTCTGCAAGGGGGGTCTCTCACCTCCAATCTCTTTACTCTGTTTTAGTTTTGCTTAGTTTATTTTATTTTGTCTTGTTTCTCTATATAAAAAACACAAAAAATTTAGTTCTCATTCTAGTTGTTGTTTTTTTTATTACCTTGTTGTTTAATTTCATCATGTTCTTCATAAGTTTACCCTGAAAGATCTTCCAGCTGGTAGTGGTTCTATACTTGGAAAGGATACCATTAAAGAATTCTTTAATCATGTTAGTAAGTATGAAAAATCCATAGAACTTGCTCCAAATTATGAAACTGCTGCAACTTATTTAATTCATATGTTAGAAGCTAGGTTTGTTAACCTTCCTCCCATACTGCATCATATGTTCCTCAACTTGAATAATATTGAAGACATCGAAAAAATTAAATTTATTTTAGATGTTGCTACAGAAGCTAGGAAAGTTTTCTATCGTTTCAATATGCAAGGCTCATGTATAGATGTTGTTGGTACTCTCCAAAAATATGAACCTAAAAATGAAAAGGAGGATAAAAACCAATCCCCTTTAAATTAGTAGCATTGCATGAAGCCGAAGAAAAGAATTTTGATTGGATTGTTCCTGAGAATTTATTTGATGAGAGTAGTAAACCTAAGAGTTAAAAGAGAGGAACATCTGAAACACATTTAGATAAAATACAATGCATTATTGAGGAATTTCCTTATCTCGATTTGAATGCTTCTTCACTTGAAAATACTTGAGTCCACTTTTCTGGGCCTAGCTAAAAGGCGTTAAAGAAAATCACTTCTTGGGGGATAACCCATGGTTTTATTTTTTCTTTGTTTTTCTCAGTTTTTGTTGATTCAAGGGGTTGTATACTTCTGTAGCAACTCCTTTGTATCTTTATTTTCATGTATTAGTTGTACCAAGTAAATTTTCTGAAGAAAGTTGGAGGTTGTTTTGGATTTCTGTGCAGGAAATAGATTTCAGCTGTCCACCGTAAAAAATCGTATAATTCACAGAAAACTCGAAATGACCTGAAACTTTTTGTGCTTATTTCGCAGCTAATTCCGAATCTATTTCGTTCTCTAAGTTTTTTTTTATTTGAGCAACGTAAGTGCCCCGAAAAAATTTGTCTTTACCGACTGTTCTGGTTTTTGCAGATTCTGTGATTTTTCTTACATTTGCTGTTTTACGATATCAAGTGGATTTGTTTGCTTCACGATACATTAGTGGTTGTAGATAATGTTTAAAAGTATCAATATCACTTGTTCCCATACATAACCCATTGATTTTTGATTGTTTCATTAACCCTGTAATGTGAATTACTCTTTGTGTGTGGTGTGAAGGAAGTTTTCAAGGGTCAACAGAATAGGGTGATATAATGTGATCAAGAAGAGTGCAAGGTTAAAACTTTGGGATGCCCCCGTGGTTCATCCCAGAAAATTCTAAGAATACTCAAGTATCTAAGCTTGGGGATGGCCAAGGAAACCCCTTCTTCATTAACAATTTATCAGGTTACTTCTAGTGAAACTATATTTTTATTCAGTCACATCATATGAAATTTACTTGGAGCGTCTGTTATTTCTCGTCCAGTTTTCTTTTGTTTTCCTTGATGAAATAATATCATTGGAACCTACCATCCTTGTTTGGGAGAGAGACACACTCCGCTTTTTCATTTGAATACTTGTTATGATCGTATTCTTGATTTTTCTTCTAGCTGCTGCAGAATTCCTGTTTAGCTCTTGTTTTCATTGCATCTCTTATTTAGAGATGTTATTTTTAGTAGTGTTATGTGAGTACTCTCATGTTTTCTTGTCGCACCATTTAGAGAGTTTTTTAAAACATATTTTTATGGTGCTTGTTGGGAAAATAAACTGCTGCATATGGTAGAATTTATAAACAATGCACATAGAAGCTTGTATAGACTGTGGCTAGACTTTTTCATATCATGCTAGATGTTATTTTAACTCTAAATTCAGGTGGTTATTTTGTAGCATGATTTGTCCCAAATATATGAGAGTGTTTAATGTGCCATTGAAAGAATCATGCGTTGTTCTTGTCATATTGAAGCATAAATGTGTGGTGTTCTCCTTTGAATGTTTTATTTGGTTGACTTGGCGCATGCTTACACCATGTTTATGACTACAAACCAGTCACCTATAGCCTCTATGATAATTTAGTTTTTGAACTTTTGGTACCACTTATGGTTTGATTAATGATGTTTTTTTCGCTATGCATGATTATGGCCATTACTGCTCTCTTTATTTATCCCTCCCAGTCTTTTGCTAGCCTCCAGTATGCGCTCTACTCCTGCAATCCAACTCACAAAAACCAAAGTTTTCCAAATGTGTCCACCATACCTACCAGCATGTGGTATTTAACCGTCACTCCAAAGTAAATTGATTATGTTTTACCTTTAAAACTTTCAAAATTACTCATGTTTTGTGTTCCTGCTTTAGCTCATGAAAACATAAATAGAGAATCTTTATCTCACTTGTTGATTGGAATGTCACACCCTAGACTAGTGGCTTCATCCTCTTATCCAATTGATAGAAGAGTTGGCAGCGGGGTGCCCAGCCCCAAATTGATACAAACAAATTATCTTCACTATCTTTTCCCCTGATTTATCAGTCAAATCATAATTGTGTAAACAAAAGAGAAACAGGGATGACCTTCTACACTAGTTGCGTCCTTCAATGGGAGCCACTCTTGTGAAGTCTAGTTGGCTTGTGACCTACTATATTTTCTGTTTACCATTCGTTGACATAAGTATACACCTCTCTAAAAAATAGACACTTCTCCACGGTATGTGATTGTTGGCAGGCACCCGAGGATTAGGTTAGGCATGGTTTGTGTAAGATGGTTGGGAGGAGTGTCAAACATTTTATACCTCTGTTTAATAAAATAAAAGCTCTAGCACAAGAGTGATCCTTGCTTCCCTCTGCGAAGAGGCTTTCTTTTACTTTTATGTTGAGTATCCATCTTATAACTTTATGCACAGTTGGGAGAGCATAGTTTCCATTCTTAGTTTAATATGCACTTGTCCCATAAACATTATTAATTAATTCATGATGTGTTATTGTTTGTTCTCAAATTATTTTTTCTAGTCTTCCTCATAAACTTTGAAGGTGTCCTGGTATTTATGTTTTGCCCCACTCTTAAGGACAACTGAAATATCACTTTGCCATGCTTTCTCTATACTTGAAAAAATGTATAACTTTCGATGCATTGTTATTCATGATCTTTTATTTGTGTTACTTATCATGATGCAAAGTGGTTGTTATGTTTTATAGCTAGAATTATATCTATCATGCTTGTGTTTAAAGTACTATGATCTCATCTTACATATGCTTTTACATTATTGATGATCAAGTTTATGTTGGTAGCATGTCACCTCAGAAATTATGTGTTTTTATCGTTTACCTACTCGAGGAAGAAAATGAACTAAATTTGAGGATGTCGATACGTCATAAACGTATCCTTAATTTCTGATATTCCATGTTGTTTTGATGTTATTTCCTACATGTTTTCTATACACTTTATGTAATTTTTAACAATTTTTCCGGGACTAACCTATTGACAAGATGCCACAAAGCCAGTTCGCTGTTTTCTGCTGTTTTTAGTTTCATAAAAGTTGTTCTGGAAATATTCTCGAAATTGGAAAATTAGAAGCCCGGAAGTCTTAGAAACCCCGAAGGTTCCACGGAATCCCGAAGAGGCCCAGAGGGGGGCCACACCATAGAGCGGCGCCCCTGGCCGTGCCTAGGGTTGCGTCGGTCCCTCGGGCGCCCACCGCCATCGCCCTTTCACCTATTTATTCCCCCAGACATATCAACCCTAAAAATATACCTTTCCGAGAAATATCCGACCCAGCCGTCATCTTCATTCCAGAATCAGGAGGGTTCTGGAGCTCTCCCCGGCACCCTGCCGGGAGGGAAATTCATCACCGGAGGGATCTACACCACCATACCCTCCTCCGAAGTAATGCATGAGTAGTTCACCCTAGACTACGGGTCCATAGCAGTAGCTAGATGGTTGTCTCCTCCACTTTATGCCTCATGTTTAGATCTCGTGAGCTGCCTCACATGATCGAGATCATCTTTATGTAATGCTACATGTTGTGTTTGCTCGGATCCGATGAATGTTGAATGCTATGTCTTCTGATTATCAATCTATTATGTTATCTTGATGCATATCTTATTTATGATCTTGCATTCTCTCCGTTACTAGTAGATGCTCTAGCCTAGTATATGCTAGTAACTCCAATAGGTAGTATTTATGCTCGATAGTGGGTTCATGCCTCCTTTGCATCTGTGCTCGAGTGACAGAAACGTGATGGATGGAGGATGTGTTGTTGCCATTAGGGAGAAAACAACGATGTTTAATTCGTTTACATTGTTTACATTACATACTTTGCTTAGTGCGATTATCCGTTGCTTGCAACTTAATACCCAACATTTGTTCAGATGATATTCGGAGGGTGGATTATTAGTCATAGATGCAGTTGTATGATGGTCTATGTATCTTGTTGTAATGCCCGCATGAATCACATAGTAATCTTTATGTCTTTCATTACATACTTTGCTTACTGCGATTATCCGTTGCTTGCAACTTAATACCCAACATTTGTACAGATGATATTCGGAGGGTGGATTATTAGTCATAGATGCAGTTGTATGACGGTCTATGTATCTTGTTGTAATGCCCGCATGAATCACATAGTAATCTTTATGTCTTGCATATGCACTACGGTGCAGCCTTCATTTCTATCAATTTCTCAGCTGTAATTTGTTCATCACACATATTATTATCTTTCACAGAGAGACACCACTAGTGAGTTGTGGACCCCGGTCCATTTTCTCATACTGATAATACACACACTGCTTCCACTGTTTTCACACTCCTGCTACTGTTTTCATACTATTCTCATACTATTTTCCGCACCATACATTTAACCTCTTTGTGTTCAGCAAAACTGGTGAGATTGACAACCTCACTGCTTCGTTGGGCAAAGGATTTGATTGTATTGTGTAGGTTCCACGTTGCTGATGAACCGGTAGTGTGCCCTGCCATCTCAGCTGCAACAACCTTCTGAAGTTACTCCTTATTTCTACCGGTCGATTCAATATTGGTTTCTTTCTGAGGGATACTTGCTTCTGTGCCCTTCATACCTTCCTCTTGGGGTATCCCAACGAATGTGTGTTACATGCGCATCAATTAGCTAAAATTTACTCTACCAAATAGGAGCTGCAGATATCGATGTGCGCTATATACTGCAGCCTGATAATTAATATTTTTGACACACACACACGCGACACTAACTAACATTTGAACATAAGAAAGCATGTCTTCACTGTCAGTCTTGTAACCCTAAAAGTGAAATTTCGTGCTAGCTTTATCATCGATTGGTTTTGGTTAAAACTGAAAACAATGGATAAAAACTCAAATTCTTACATATTCAATTTAGACTTCGGTAGTGGTTGAGCATCTGGCAGGCACCACTAATAACTAGTAGTCTTCTGTCGAGGATTGCTTATAGGCATCAATACCAAGTAATAATCTAATAGGTAGTTCATACTTAGGTTTAGTTCTCGGTAATAGGTAGTTAAAGCAAGTTGGGCTGAGAGAAAAATACCTTACAACAAAATTCAAAGTTACAACCAAACCAACATACTACTTTAAGTACCCTCATATTTATAATAAAACCATGTCCTGAAAGTATCAATCATAGATCATTTGTAAGACAAAGCAATCAAAGAAAAATTATCCAAAAGTCCTCCTAGATTCGAAGAAAAGAGCAGGAGATTGCAGCAAATGGGAAAGTGATGCAGTGTTACTTTGCAACGCCGGCAATGTATATATATTGCAACTGCTCAAGCATTTTTCTCTGCCATATTTATTACTCTTTATATAGTCGAGAATCTAGACAGGGCCTTCATATTGCTCAAGCATTAAAAAAAAGATTTTATTTTCTTCTTTGGTAAAGGCATAGCTGGTAGGACCTTGATAATGCTCTGGATGCAGGCCGTCTCATTCTTTCATATGTTGCTGGTACTTCTGTGCCTCCGATGTATGTTTTTATCTTCTCATACATGCCCAAGAAGCCTAGCAGATTCACGCAAAGATTCTTCGTGAAGTGTATCACGTCGATTGCAGAGGGGACCTCTAGGACATTCCAATAGGTTAGCTCCAAAAATATAGATTTCTTCTTCCACATGGACGATTGTCCGTTAGCGTCATTCGGAACAGATTGACTTCCAGGACCCTTTACAATAATTTATTTTAAATCCTTTACCATACCAAATACGTCATCACCAGTATGGTGGCTAGGCCTCCTCCGGTGATCTAACTCACTTTGAATTGATTTTCTTTCCTTATTAAGGAATGTCTCATAGGAAGAAATATAAGATGCGCCGGATACACATCTTGTTACATTTATCCAAATATACTATTTCTCTCTTATCTTGAAATACTACGTGCATGCATTATATCACTTGTTTGTGTGTCATGAAAGGTTACTAAGAGCAGGACTATCACTGATGAATATGAACAACAACGCTCGTATGTCAATTTTCTCTTCTTTGTTCTCATCCCACGCACGTACAACTTTTTCGTGCCACAACTATAAAAGTTCTTCAACTAATGGCCATATATACACATCAATTTCGTTGCCGGGTTGCTTCGTGCCTTGGATGAGCACTGTCGTCATAATGAACTTCTGTTTTAAGCACAAACTGAGAGAAAGGTTATATATACATAGAATCACATGCTAAGTGATATGACTGCAGCTCTGGTCCCTATAAGGATTCATGTCATCCGTACTTAGAAGAAACCTTAAGTTCCTTGCGTCATGTGCAAATTTCAGGAATTTTCTCTCGATATTTCTCTACTTCGACCCATCAGTGGGGTGTCTCAACATCGCGTCTTTCTTATGTTTTTCTTTGTGTCAAAGCAACAACTTGGCATGCTCTTTGTTTCAGAACAAACGTTTCAGCCGAGGTATTATAGGAGCATACCACATCATTTTGGCAGGAAACCTCTTTTTAGGGCGCTCGCCCTCAACATCAGTAGGGTCATGTCGGTGGATTTATACCGCAATGCATCACAAATATTTCTAGTAAAGCATTTCTACCTAACGCAATTATTTCTACTAAAGCATTTTTACAAATATCTCTACATATTAGTAGTAAAGCATTTCTACAAATATTTCTACTAATTAATACTAAATCATTTCTACTGAATCTTTCAACTATCTGCGTGTTATATGCAAAATTGGAAGACCATGAAATTTCATCTCTTCGTGTATTATCGATAAAACGCGGGAAGACGAAATCTCTTATGAATGACTACACTCCGTAAGAAGTGTGTGATATGTGAACGACACACAGAGTATTTTTGCGGAAATTCAGTGCGATATGTTAGGACGCACACAACTTATAAGTGTTATTTGGGCGTTTTTTATCGAGTCAGTAAATTTAGGTTGAAATATTTCACTCTATTATTGTGGTAGTGCCCCCGCTAGTAGTACAGAATTTCAAATTATAGCTGGTTGTCGCCTATAGCCCTCAGCCGGTTTCGTCATCTGTCTTGGGGCACTACACCAGGAGGGAAATGGCGCATACTAGTGGCTCTATGCCATGTCCATGTTTTCCTAAATCTGATCAACCGAGATGATGTCAGCAAATTTATGGCCCGGATGGAGGAATATATTCACTGATTTGTCCAAATCGTGTATACTGTGCAAACGATATGTGTTTCCCTCAAACCTTACAGATGAGAAATTAAAATATGTTTATGTGTACAATTATATTCTCGCAAATAAAGTCACCGAAGAAAAATACAAACATATGAATATCACTTATAGTACATAATGAAACCTCCTCCCGAGAACCTTCACTGATGCAGTAGCTAGCCCTAACCGCGTGCGGCATAGACTGTTTCGAGCTTACGAAGGACGATCGTGGCCCGCTCCTGAACGACCTTCCACGCATCGGCGACGTGGTGCTCCTCGGTGAGCGTGCTTCCGATGGCACACCTGAGTATATAGATGCCTCCTACATTTGCGGAGCTCATGTAGGGGCCGGTGGCGACTGCATTCACCTCCTCCAAGAGGCGTTTGTTGATATCGTTGGCCACCTTGTCGCCCCCGACCTGCTCCGTCGGGCACAGCCTGAAGCACACTAGGGCGAACTTCCTCTCGGTGACCACCTCGAACCTCGCGTCGGCTCTCACCATGGCCTCGAACGCGTCGGCCATGCGGACGTGCGCGCGGATGTGCTGGCGCAGGCCGTCGGTGCCGTAGCAGCGGAGGACGAGCCAGACCTTGAGCGCGCGGAAGCGGCGCGTGAGGTTGATGCTCCAGTCCATGTAGTCCACCACCTGGTGCCCCTCCGAGGCCGTGTCCTTGAGGATCACCTCCTGCTCCACCCCGAGCGCCGCCACCAGCGTGCTCGGCCTCTTCACCCACATCGCGCAGCAGTCGTTGTTGACAAGGAGCCACTTGTGGGCGTTCATGCTGAACGAGTCCACCGCCTCCACGCCGTCGATCACGTGGCGGAACTCAGGGCAGACGAGCGCGGAGCCCGCGTAGGCGGCGTCAACGTGCACCCACACCCCGTGCGCCGCCGCGGCGGCGCAGAGCCCGCGGATGGGGTCCACCGCGGTGGTCCCGGTGGTGCCCACCGTTGCGCACAGGAACAGTGGCACCAGCCCAGCGTCCACATCGGCCTGCATTGTGGCCTGCAGCGCAGCCGGCGAGAGGGCGAACATGTCCACGTGCCACGTGGGTACCGCGCGGCAGTGGTCGGCCCGGATTCCAGCGATGCGTGCCGCCTTGCGGAAGGCGAAGTGGGTCTGGTCGGAGCAGTAGACGACGAGGTCGCCTATCCTGTCCAGGCCGATCTGGGCGAGCTTCTGGTCCCTGGCCGCCACCACGGCGGACAGGACGGCCTCGCAGGAGGTGCCAAGAAACGTGCCCCCGCCGCCTCCGGCGAAGAGGAGGCTGCTGGGCAGGTGTAGCGCCTTGCCGAGCCAGTCCACGACCACCATCTCGAGCTCGGTGGCGGCTGGCGAGGCAGCCCAGGTGAACGGGACGGCGTTGATGCCGGCGGTGAGCGCCTCCCCGAGGGCGCCGACGGTGCTGCTTGACGCCGGGAAGTGCGCCATGTGGCGAGGGCTCTGCCAGTGCGTCATTCCCGGAAGGATGAGGTCGCGGACGTCCTGCAGAGCCGACGCGAACGCGTCAGGCTCAGGCGCCTCCGGGCAGGACGCGGGGAGGATCTTGCGCAGGAAGCCTGGGGTGACGCTGGGGTGCACGGGGTAGTCGCCGATGCCGCCGTAGTAGTCGGCAATGAGGTCAATCACCCGGTGACCATGGCGACGGAAGTCGGCAGCGTCCAGCATGTTGGGGCGCTCAACCTGCGTGCCATTCATCTGGGCTGCACCGTACACGAACGTCGTCTCAGAAGGTGGCGCCATTTCTGTTAAGCTCCAACAGAGATATGTGGTAGCTAGCTAGTAGCTTTGGCTAATGTGGATCGATTGCTGGTGCCAATCTCAAGGGCCGGGGAGCTCTTTATATATACACATGCATGGATAAGATGCTAGCTTATCCGGGCCACTCATTACGCAATTAGTAAATGTCTGCATATCTTTGCCACCTAAACACTACCATGGAATTAAGATGAAAATACCACCCATCTGCCTTTTTGTAGGACGATCGAGTTTTATATGTACACACGAGTTTGCATGTAGGACGTTTCAACTACTCGATTCTATTTCATTTGCGAAATTCAACCCCCTCTGACTCTAGATGTGCAACTTTCAACAGTTTTTTTTTTCTTTTTCTTTTTTGAATTAAAGGGAAAGTTTTAAAACTTAGACATCAGGGATCAAGTATGAGAGCATCCAACACGCAGGAAGGAGCTGCTTCATGCAACACACCACTCTCTCGCTTGCCTAATTGTGCCGGCCCATGTGCCACTCCATTGCTCACCCGGGTATCTCACTCAGCTTCACTTCTGGGATAATATTCGGCAATGCCTTTGCTTCCACAAATAAACTCCAATGACTCGATAGGTCTCTGTGAGGGGATAACAGTATGTCAATTACTTTCGCTGAGTAGGAATGACAAGATTTTTAATGATAAAATTTCTCTCGTTTGGAGGTTCTATTCCGTTGCACGGGTATTCTCCTTCGTGGTGCATATTACAGCGGGCGGAGTATCGAGACCTTTTTATGGAGGCGTGTGTACCGGTTGGAAAAAGTGGCGAAGGATATTTTTATCCCACGTGGATGGCCGCTTGATCTACGGATCCCTGCCACATAGGCGGAAGTATGATTCATCTTTGATTGTAACTAGCACAGTGGCCCTCGCAAGTGCGAGGGCACCATTTTTAGTGTGTCGGAAGAATTATTTATTACTACCTCACTCTCATTTCCTTTATTTTGTAAAATACATGATGTTTAAGATACAAAATATTATGAGAGGTATAACCTTGACCTTTAATTTGCAATTGAGTGTGTAATTATGTTACCAAGAAATTGCGAAAAATTATACGAATATTTATATGAAAAACCTAAGTTGAATGTTTCATTTGGTGTTGATCTGAGAGGAGAGATGAATATATTGAGTTTGTACATCAATCAGTTGAAGCTTAATCAGAACATACTGAATCTGTGATCTGTATTTTTTTCTTTTGCATGGATTAGGTTTTATTAGGTTTAGTAAACTATATTATATTGGTAACATGTTGTTTGTACTATAGTAGTAGTCCCAAATCAGTTACAATTAATCAAAAGTGTTTTTGAAAGCATATAAAGCAGAAAATTATGTCCAATAAATCAAAAAAGAGTTTAAAAGCATGCAAAAATTGTACACATATTTTTCTTTTGACATTTCCCATTTAATCCCTAGAAGAAAATATTAAAATACAAAGGAAGAGGTATTATTATCTTTTATTTGGGAGTAAACTAAACATTAGTGTTCCCTATGACCATTTTTTTATCTTTCTGGTGAACTGACCTCCCTCTTTTTTTTAATCTCGGACTACTCAATTTGGCCTCTACATTCCGTTTCCTTCTGGTCTTCCTGGTGTGCTATGCTAGGCATGTTTCGTCTAGCAAAATTTTGACTCTAGATTTACCGACTCAGGGAGGGCCAAATGAAACATTGAGAAGATTTATGTCGGTAATTTATTTTACTTCTTCTAATCGTTGTTTGTACACTTACTCCCATACAAAATTCTTAGTGGCTTACTAAACCCCATAAAATCGGGATTCCTTTCGACCTAAGTGGTGGATTTTTTTGCACTGAAACCATATCGCTGACAAAGACTCGCCTATTTAGATAATTTTTGTTTGCAAACATAGTGAGGTGTTAACGGTTGCTTATAATTATGTATATAGAAATAGATAATTTTCTAGAATGATTCAAGATGAATTTTTCTCACGTTGGTTTGATTGAACCGTTCGAGCTAAGACCCCTTCTATGGCTTGTGTAAACCAACTAAATATATCATGATGAGAGCGTACCGATAAAAAAAATGGGCACAATATACCATGTAATTGTTTTAAAACAAAAAATGCGCTTTTATCGATGATATTTTACCCATGTTTGATGAAAGAACATGAATAGGTACACTATGATTGAAGGGGAGTTTCATGGTGACATAACAACAAAGTTAAGTGGTGACATGAAGGTTTTCCCATCATTAGTTCCAAATGATGTATAGTCTCTAGTTGCCAACTTTGACCATGAATCCCGGTATTTTATTTATAAGTAAATAATGGAGAGAAAAAATATATGTTGTAAAAAGTAGTTCGCCAAACTTGACCATCTAATATGTAGACACATCAAATTTCTATGGCTGCTGGATTGAGCCTATCGAATCTGCAATATTGCTCAGCTTTTGGATTGAATTTCAGAATAATTAAAAAAGAATAACTTACAATTGATAAAGTTGCTTTGATCTGGTCCAGAGTTCCGAACCCATGTAGATAGACATGGAGAAAGTCACAAAAGTTGCTTTGATGTGGTCGGGGCGCTCCGGCCCCATGTAGCTATTGGAGAGCTCCTCGTGAAATTTCAAAAAAAAAAAGGAGAGCCCCTCGTGGTCTTTTTCTCCAAGTATGTGCAACAGGAACTAATTAATGGCGCTGGCAGCAAGGGGAGTTCTCGCAGGAAGACTTGTCTCATGCCAAGCCGAGATAGAGCCCTGGATTTCCTGGTTTATCTGAACAGAGATCCAAACCAACCATGAACGCTAGATGTAGATTTCCCAGGTGAAAACGCAAGCGCATATATTATATTCGGCGACTGTGGTGTGCAGCAAGCCATTACAAGGAGAAACGCCAGGAACGGGCTTGCAGGGAAGAAAAAGGATTTCTATGAGAGGCGTTCCATAGAAAGCAGAAGTTGGCCGGCCGCACACAAATTAGAGATGAGGGCGCGGCAGCCGGCAGCCGTCGATTTCATCGCTGCACGGGAGAGCACAGACCGGTATATGTTTCTGGTTGTGTAAGATGAGAGGAAAATTATCTTAGGTTAGATTTTCTCAACTATACTTTGGTAGGTAATATTGGACACATATAAACCGTGTCAAACATGAAGTACACAGTTACGTAATTAATAATCTTTCATTAAATCCTAGTCATTGATTTCTAATCCAACCATCAAATTTAATTTAGATGATCGGCATGTTGCTTTCAGTTTTGTCTTTTTTATTTCCGTTCTGTCGGCCGTGCGCATCTTGTTATGTAGAAACCGGGTGTAATACTTAAACTTTAAGGACGTGTTTGGTTAGATATTGTTAACGCAAACGTAAAGGGAATCGAAATACACCGTTAATGTCAAGGGAATGGGGTAAAACGAAAACTTGTTTGGTTCATATCAGGAATAGAGTTACGGAAGCCCAGCATAATAGATCTTGCTTGTGCTTGTTGCCATGGCGGCCAGCTCCCTGCTGCGTTCTCATGCAAGTGCAAGGTGCACCATGGCTCGCCGCCGGCGAGGGTATCAACAGCGGTTTCCGGCATCCCGCGCTGGCGCCGTCGACGACGGATACGGGCAAGTCGTCCCTAGACGGCGCAGATCCGTTTTTGTGGAGTACGACCATGACGGCCGCCTCAAGGGCATGCAACCAACTGCCCAGTTGATCGCCGCAGACCACCTCAGAGGCTCCGACATGGACGGATGAGGGAAGCGGGATCCAATTTTGGTACAGGCAGGAGGCAGCAGGAGAGAGACGAGAGAGGGAGTCAACGCGGACGAGAAAAAAAACTCGTGGAACAAACCGTTTACGGAGGGAAGTGGGCGGTAACAGATTTGTTCAGGCATGTAATCTGATTACGCGGTAACTAATTACAGCCAAGTCCAACCAAACATAAAGTAACGTATTTAGATCCCACCGTTAACGGGTTACGTTACAAATCCCTGAAACAAACACGTCCTAAGTAATAAAGCCCATTATCATAAAAACAAATTTCTCTGGCGCAATCAGACTCCAACACTTCTACTTCCTCCGTGCTAGCACACACACTCATAGTCTTCCATTCAGAAGATAGCACTGCGCCGTTGGCATCCCGCACGACCAGGCCAATGCCACCCGACGCCGACGCTGCATGCCACCCGACATCCACGTTCACTTTGATCCATCCAGTATGAGGAACACGCCAGCTAGATGTCCCAAAGACTCTGCACTCATTTGCCATGGAAAAAAAATCAGGAAAGGGAGTCCCTAACAACCACATATTGGAAACAATACATGTGGAAAACACATAATTGCAAACAAAAAGAGAATCCTTACATGGAGGGATATAATTGTCCACAAATCACAAAATACCTTATATTTTGGATTTCTCATCAAAAAACTATACACCTTACATGTACACATGAGTTTGCATCGCGTTACAACTACTCGATTCTATTGTATTTGCGAATTTCGAATCCTTGACTCTTGATGTGCAACTTTCAACAGCTTATTTTCTGCTGGTGGGCATATATCCTTCATTTTGATCTCCAGGATCGCCTGCCACATTTTTTATACTATTTAAATTCATCTTCACGCCCAACCCAAATTGGGTGATAGTTAGACACACACAATCTGTTGACTCGAATTGTTGCCGATAATATGTTGCAGATCGATGTTACCCCTTCACGATGTCGAGCTAGCTGATCGTGATATAGCCTTGGTCGAGGTAGTCGTGTGCAAAGTAGAACACGTCGTGGTGGGTATAGCCGCAATACTGAAGCCCCAAAAAAAGTGTGCGGCCTGTGTGATGGCGCTGCAGTCGCGTGACCCATGTTGTGCACCTTAAAGAGGTAACGTCTGGGAGACGTTTGGCACCTACAGAAGTACGGTCACCTATTCTATTTCCGAATTCAACTCCTTGACCATCGATGTGCAGCTTTCAACAGCTTATTTTCTGCTGGTTTGCATGTACTTTTTTTTTATTAAGATCACGCGTGGATGCCTACCACTTTTTAATTTATATTCAACTTCACACCCAACCCAAATTGAGTGATAGTTCAACACACACACTGCCGGCGCCAGACATATTCCAAAATGTTGGGTGGCCAGCTACTCATTTATGCATCTTAATTTATTTACTCGATATTCCTATAATTTTAAATTAGCATCAGCCTTACTTGTAAGCCATGCGGACTAATATATATGCGCATCTCTTCGGACGACCAGCATCATTATTTCACTTGCGTATTCTCGAAAGAGAAAATTCACGTGTATGTATACTACTCCCTCCGTTCATGAATAGATGACTTTCACGTGTCTTGATATGAATGTATGTGAACACTAAAATATGTCTAGATACATTCATATTTGGACAAGTAGAAGTCATGTAATGTTGAACGGAGGGAGTAATTCCTAACACGCCACTTCGTGCCTAGTGTGATCCTACCATCTCAGAAAAAATCACCATTATCGTAAAACACCATTCTAGTACTGTCCAAGCAAACTGGCCGGAAAATTGTTACTAACATGATGGGGTACATGATGGGTAAAGATTTGGAGTACAAAATAATCACTAGTAGAAAACTAAGTATCAGAGACGGTTACTACAGACGGTTTATCATGAAAAAATGTCTCGAAAACACGACCCCTCCGCAAGTTTGTGTAGATAAACCGCCTCTAAAAAAAGGATCCGGCTCCAATAAAACGTAATCCATGACGGGCAAAAATAATTCTCACCTCCCAAAATTGCTATTACTAAATATAGTCAGCTCGGCAGGATGCATCGTTGGAGCCGGTCTTAACAATGGATGGCCTAAGAGAATTTGTGCGTCGGCCAATAAAACCACCCGGCTCGTGGGAGGGGCCATTTTTAGAGGCGTTTTTGTTTTAAAAACGTCGAGGTTCTATATGGGTATGAACCTGGACTCTCCCGCGTTATATTTTAGGTCTATCCCGAGGAAGTTTGACGGTCCAGAAAACCTTCGACTTGAGGTTCCCGAAAGAAACAATAATAGAAAAATTAACCATGATATCGAGACTTGTATCCTTGAAGTGGGAACGAGAATGAGGCACATTACTTCGGAATACTAACGTGACTAAATGCTCCTACAAATCTGTTCCCCCGGCAGCCCCATTCTTCCTCGCACATCACACACATGCACCTTACCGTGGCATCGGCACACTCACATCTCTCTCTCTCTCTCTCTCTCTCTCTCTCTCTCTCTCTCTCTCTCTCTCTCTCTCTCTCTCTCTCTCTCCACAATCACACAACCTTCTTTCACAACAATGGAGGAATATTTGAACGACAACTCCACTAGCCCGTCGTCCGACGACGGGAATTGGAGTTCCAATGGGAATCAGGTCATTGGAACTAGCAGATGGTTCGACACACTCACGACCTCGGTCGAGAAGTATTGGTTACATGATGAGTAGAAATTTCAAGGCGATTATGTTTTCTGCGGTAGTTACCGCCCGTATGAATATCATGTTGAGTTCCCATGGGAGAGCGAAGAGGATCATGAAGACGATGAAGATCAAGATGAGGATAAAGACGACAACGACGATGATGACGATGATGAGGACGACAGAGGTGAGGCCGCACCCGCCCAGCATGACAAGGGCCATGACAGAGATGAGGCCGCGCCAGTCCAGCTCGACGAACGACACGACTGAGACGACAAGGTGGACGTCCAGAAGCCCAAGGTCGGCGCCAACCATCATGGACAAGAAGACGAGGTTTTGTCCTCGAAGAAGAAGAAGAAGAAGGACGATCATTAGGCATAGAAAGGGTAGTATGCATGGATATCTATATATATATCTGTTATCTTAGACATGTAATATGATATCAACCTATCTATATAATATGATAAGCTTTTGGTTACTTGGTTCTTCAATTAGTGCAGTCTAAAATTTGAATTTGGTATTGAACGATCTATGTATACATCTATTCACTACTAGGGAAAAGGCTACCGCAGGCGCACCAAATTAGGCTACCGCAGGCGAATTGCAGTTCGCCTGGGACCACGTCGCCAGCGGTAATGGCTTACCCCAGGCGAATAACACAATGCGCCTGTGGTAAGTTCGCATACCCCAGGCGAATACACCTTGTGCGCCTGGGGTAAAACTCTTACCTGTGGCGAACAAGCGCTGTGTGCCTGGGGTACAGATGCGTCTGGGGTACTGTATACTGTTCGCCTGGGGTATGGTTTTGCTGTATCAAAAAATAAAAGAAAAACCAAAATAACAGAATTACAGGAAAATGACAGAATAAGTATCAAGCTGACAGAATAACAGCAAAATGACACAATTAAGTTTTATAACATAAATATTTTCGCTCATCAACACATAGTCTCGATCATCAACACATAGTTTAACAAAATTACATAGTCTCGAAAAGAACCATGCTACTAATAAATCCAGGAGTTAGCTAGTGAGATGGAAATAATTATTTGTTCTAATTTAATTAAACTCGTCATCTACAGCTCTAGCGGGCTGATGTAGTGGATGACCATCATCATGTCCAAGTTGGGGACGTCACTATTCCTCATGGTGATCAGAATAGCTCGTCCAACCGCCATACCAACTCTTGCGGAATGGAACTGCCTCCATGCTTGAGAGTTGAGGATGACCCGACCATCAGCATTATCCCTGGTGATCGGAACTGCGGTGACATATCCGGATTCTCCACGGCGTACTCCAATGGTACCGGGCTCCATGCCAGCACTGTCCGCTACCGCCATGGGTATTTTCTAGAACACAATTCCAAGATAGAATAAAAGCACAAAGTCACATACCGGCCACATTATAACATAAGCAACTACAGGAATAAGAAAGTGTTAAGAAACATACCATGACATGTCCATTGGAGATGTTAGTATTGGTGATGCGATGCACGAAAGGAAAACCGATGTAGCTATCTATCTCGGCAAGTTTCTGAAGGACACGGTCCTTCTCAATCTCGCTAAGATTCGCTCTTTGAGCAACCACCACATGTTTCCATGGGTCCTCCTCGTCCATATCATCCTCATTGTCCATATCATCCTCAGTGTTCCCAATATCCTCCTCACTCCCGGCATTCTCGCTCGCAATCCCGCCCATATACACAATTTTGATACGAGGTTGTGGTCCTTCCATTGAGAAGTGAATGTAATCACTTCCGCTTAAATTGTACGTGGCGATGATATCCTGCAACTGTTCCCCGTAGAAGTATGTCTTCGTTCTTTCTTTTTTCACTCGAAGAATGTAGGTGGTCCCGTGAACATTGAAGTCCACATTATTGCCAACTAACTGGTTGAACTCTTGGCGAATATTGCATGGAAGAATCTAAAAAAGAAATATAAAGAATAAACACAAGTCTCAAGCTAGATAGTAAAACGAAAGAACAAGTTAACATAAAAAGAATTGTTAATTACCAACGAATCAACGTCACCGTCGTGGAGCTGAAGCATAAAAGAAGTCCCACTGAATCGTCCTTCGGCACATCGGGACCGACATACGCCGCAAGCCATGTTCTATTAAATTAAGAAAGTACACATAGAGGTTAGAGGAGCATAGCTATCACAAAACAAAGACAAATGGCAGCACCTACCTCTAGTAGTATAATAAGGCAATTGACAGCAGTACAAACGAAATGGAACCTGTCGGAGAGTTTAGGTGATACTTCCAACAGTACACTTTCTTATTTAATCTCACAATTCACAATTCACAATACTCTAGTAGTATAATAAGGCAATTGACAGCAGTACACACGAAATGTTGTTATTGTGCGTGTTTTTACTCCTATTTAATCTCACAATTCACATTCCTTTTTACTAGTGAAACCTGTCAATTCACATTCACAATTCTTAGCCTTTCGGCTTGCCCACCTGTGTGTGGTGCTGTGTTTTGTTCTACGGCTTTTGCCGTTTGTAAGGAACCTGCTAAAACTTTGCTGTTCGTGATTTCAATGAAATCGGGGGGCAGCCCCTTTTAGTCTAAAAAAATTGCACTACAAAGATCCGCTAAGAGCACTGAATCCTGGAGATATAATGCACATTCCTCTGGATCGATCCACGACGACGGGAGCACCGCGGCCACCAGAAGCAGGCGCACATCCTCCACAACGACGACGGGAGGGCCGGAGTGGGCTGGGATGGAGGGGGGATGGGAGGGAGAGGGGCTGACCTGGATCAACGACGACGACGACGACGGAGTGGGCGACGACCTGCTCTGCTCCTCTCGACACTGGCGACGGCGGCGGCGTGTGGGTTCGTGTGGGTGCGGGTGCGGGTGAGATCTGGTCACTTAGAATACTAAAGCATTGAGCTAAGCACATTGGCACCGGTTTCTAATACAAACCGGTTCGAAAAGGATCTGTCCACTGGGCCCCACACCCTGCCGCAAATGGCCTCATGGCCTTTAGGACCGGTTTGTGGTACCAACCGGTTCGAAAAGGATCTGTCGACTGGGCCCCACACCCTGCCGCAAATGGCCTCATGGCCTTTAGGACCGGTTTGTCGTACCAACCGGTTCTAAAGGATCTGTCCCCTGGGCCCCCTACCTACCCGCAACAAATGGCCGCAGGCCTTTACAAACCGGTCCTAAAGGCCTGCGGCACCGCAGGCGCGTTTCCTAGATAATGCGCTTGCGCTAAATTTCGTAGGATTTTGGTTTGCGCGGTCCCACATGGCATTACCCCATGCGCATGTCCTGTCAAAAGCGCCTGTGATAAAGATTACCCCAGGCGCATTTTCTCGATGATGCGCCTGTGCTAAGATTTTCTAAATTACACTGCCCCGCGGCCTGGGACACATCGAGCAATACGAATGCTATAATATGTGGCTCCCCCACGTTGGTTTTCACTTAAAAAATACATACATATGAAAGTTAACATGTGCAAAAAAAAAATTAATGTCGCATCGAGCGTAAATAGATTGGTTTAGCGAGATACCGCAAGTGTTTCTCTCTAAAAACACATTGTACATATAGCTATTAGCATGTTATATCGCGAGTATTTCCCTCTCTCAACCTTTCGTCACAATATTAGTCTTGCCTTTCTTGGTCGATGTTGAATACGTGACCGCCATATTGTGACTTCTTCTTGTGAATGGAAGACCTGCCCTAGGTAGTGTGGTCCTGCTTCTTCTTGTGGTGTATGGTGCATCGTCTTCACCGGGTTCTTCCATCATCGGGTCTCCGACTAAGCCGTCGAAGTCCTTCTCATCGGCGACTCCATCCATTCCGACGAGGGCCCTTTTTCCTCTCCTTACGACAACACGACTAGGCTTTGCCGGGTCGGTTATGAAGAAGCATTGCTCCACGTGCTTAGCCAATACCCAGGGCTCATTTTGCGCGGTGGGGTTCTTGGACTTGGGTTTGTTGGCTTCAGACATCGACATAGTGGTGAAATATTCGTCTTCTTTCGTGACGTTTGTAGCCCATCTGACATGGAACATCGGCAGCTTTACCCCAACGTAGTCAAGCTCCCAGATTTCCTCGATCTTTCCGTAGTATCTTCTAACCTCTTCGCCCGTGTAAGATACCATCGTTATAGACGAGTTTTGATAGTCGCTACTTTTGTCTCTTTCCTCCGTGTAGAATGTTATTGATGTCGTATGCTTGATAAGTCATCAGATTGGGCGCGGGGCCATATGACAAGGCCAATACAATTTTATCTTTCTCACATGTCATTGGCGGGGGATCGGCATCAATCTGCTTCTTGAACCATGTCGCGAAAGAGGAGTTGTGTGCTCTAAATATCTCATCTTCCGTCATCGGCCTGCGAGCACTGTTTTTTATCGCGGTTTTGTGCTCTTCTATCCAAGGGTCGACATCGTCGATGTGTTGTAACACTACTAGGTGGGCCCTTTCAAAGTCGGCTCTCCGACCACAGGAGTCCGCGTCCATTACCCTTTTGCCAGTGTTGTGGCCTACCCCCATGAACCTGTCAAGGTGCTTGTTCGTGGGCAAACCAACAGCTGGCTACTCATCGCCTAGGAAATTCTTGCAGAAAGAGATGCATTCTTCGGTGAGAAATCCCTGGACAATGCTTCCATCCGGGTGTGCCCTATTACGAACGAATGATTTGATGATCCCGTTCATTCTTTCTAACGCCATCATGTTGTGCAAGAATGCCGGCCCAAGATTGGTGATATCGTCCACAATATGGACCAAGAGATGTACCATAATATCAAAGAAGGCAGGTGGGAAATACATCTCAAGCTCGCATAGGATGGTGACGATCTCTTCCTGCAGCCTTCCGAGTTTCTTCACGCTTATCGACTTCCGAGTGATGACATCGAAAAAGTTACAAAGGCCAGTGAGCGTTTGACGGACGTGCGGTTCCATTATCAATCTGATTGCAACCGGAAGTATCTGCGTCATCATCACGTGACAGTCATGAGACTTCATCCCGCTGAAGATTTTTTTCTCCGCGTCTAGGTATCTGCTTATCAGCCCCGCGTAACCTAAGGGAAATTTCACTCAGAGGAGGCATGTGAATATTTGCGCGAGCTCGTCGGGGCTTAGAGTGAAGCAAGAGGGTTTTAGGCGGTGAGTTTGGTGTTTCTTAGCCGTTTTCCGCTTGCGGTCGTCCATCTCCTCCACCCCATCCTCGTCCTCCTCCGTCTGTTCACGCGTAGAAGGCGGTAAGTGAAGCTCGCTCCTGATATTCAGGGCCATCAGGTCGTATCTTGATTTTGGCCCGTCTTTGGTCCTATCTGGCATGTTGAACAGGGTGCCAAGCAAGCTCTCACACACATTCTTCGTGATATGCATGACATCAAGGCAGTGAGGCACTCCGAGGATTGGCCAGTACCGCAAGTCCCAAAACACGGACCTCCTTTTCCATACCCCCAAGAGCGGTCCTTCTGGCGGAGGACACTTTTTCTCTCCTCGCTTCCGCTTTTGTACCTTTCCCGACGGAGGACACGTTTTCCAATTCTTCAATAGAGTATCGATCTCTTCTCCTCTTCTCTTGCGTGGAGGTAGATTGAGCTCATCTTTACCGTTGAACAGGTCTCCGCGCTTTCTCCACGGGTCGTTCAGTGGTAGCCACATTCGATGCCTCATGTATACGGTTTTAGAAGATCCGGGATCCTTGTGTAGCTGTAGAAACGGGGTAAATTCCATGCACCTGACACAAGCCTTGTGTCCATGGCACACCTGACACGCAATATATCCGTATCCGAGATAGTCCTGCACCGTCGTGATCAGTGCGGCTCTCATACGAAAAGTTTCTTCTTTGAAGGCGTCCCATGTTTCCACCCCTTCCTCCCACAACGTGTCTAGCTCCTCCTTCAATAACTCGAGATACAGCTTGATATCGCTCCCTGGCTGGGTCGGCCCTTGAATCAGCATACTCATGTGTATGTACTTCCTCTTCAGACACAACCACGGGGGGAGGTTGTACATCCATACAAACACGGGCCAGGTGCTATGTTTGCTGCTCTAATTGCCAAACGGATTGAGACCGTCGGTGCTCGCACCAAGCCTGATGTTCCTTGGGTCGTTCCCGAATTCCTCATCGAATGCGTCTAACGCTTTCCACTGACGTGCATCCGAAGGGTGTGTTAGCACTGGTTTTTCAACACGTTCTGGATCGCTCAGCATCGCCTTCTTTCTGTCCTCGTGCCAGCGCATGAGCTTTGCTTCCTTGGGGTCCACGAAGTACCGCTGCAGACGGGGAATGAGTGGAAAGTACCACACAACTTTCCTAGGAGGTTTCTTCGTCCCCCTCTTGTAACGATCAACACCGCACACCGGACATTTGATCTGGTCCGCGTGCTCGTTACGGTAAATTATGCAGTCACGGACGCAAGCGTGGTATTTTGTGTGCGGTAAATCGAGGGGGCACACGATTTTCTTGGCCTCCTGTAGACTACTAGCACATGTGTTCCCTTCAGGTAAGTGCGTCTTCAGGTATCGCAGAAGATCGTCCATGCTTGTGTCGGTCCATCCGTGTTTTGCCTTCACCTCAAGAAGATCCAGAGCTACTCTCAAGCGTGACTCCTCCGCCCCGCGACTTGCGTCATACAACGGAGTTGCAGAGTCTATCTCTAGTTGCGTGATCTTATATTTACGTCTGGCGTCGGTCGACGTGTTCTTGAGAAGAAGATCTTGAACATGAGGGTCCCGCACGACTGAAGTTAGCGGAGTGTTCATGTCCTCGTCTGCATGTTGCTGATCACCATGACTCCCTTCTTCTTCATTATAGTCGTCTCCGTGGACAGCCGCCTCTTCGTCCTCTCCATTGCCATGTTCAGACTCCTCCTGATCATCTTCACATGTCGCCGCCCAATTGGTCTCGACGTTATCATCGTCTTCATCGTCATCCATACACTTAGTGTGGCCCTCCATGAAACTATACCTGAGCAGGTGCTTCTCCACATTACCAGAATCTGGTTTGAACAAAGACCCCAGCTTGCATTTCCGACACGGACACTCTATCTCGGTGCGGTTGTTTCGATGCATCTCGGCCGTCGCGTGTCGCACGTACCTATGCACCACGCTTGTCCTCATCGCAATGACCATTGCTACAAAATGCAAGAGAGAGAGGTTTCATTAACTAGATCCGGTTTTTACGGAAAAATTCGGCATGACCTTCCTACAAAAGGTGTAACGCGGAGCGCCAGAAATTTGCCGAAAAGGAAATGAATCAACATTTCGGCAAAACATTGGCAACTCATCCTCATGGCAACACAATAAAATGAAAAAGAGAACGAATTCTCATCCACCGACCAATCTCACGCACCTATTAAGATGACACACAATGCAAAATATATAGACGCGATGACGACGTCGAAGATCACCGAAGAGACGACCGATAAGAGATTGATAGATCTAGAAGTAGCTAGTGGTGCATTTGTGGTGAGATCTAGTGTCCGGTTAGTAGATCTAGTGGAGAGATTTGGAAGAGGGAAAGTGGGGTAGCATACTAGCTAAAATATAACAAACATGATTGGTTAAATTAGCTAAAAATGGTGGAGGGGTATGGGGGATTGAGCTAGGAGCACTAATGGCTCGAGTTTGGACTAGTGAGTGAGTGAGTGGGATGGATAGGGGTGGTGGTGGGTGGCTGGCCGCACTTATATTGGGGACAAATATTACCCCAGGCGAATATGCTATGGGAAGCGCCTGCGCTAAGTGGTGCTACCCCAGGCTATTCTTTGTCCCAGGCGAACAACGAACCTGTGCGCCTGCGCTAAAGGGAGCTACCCCAGTCCACTTTTTACCCCAGACGCTTCGTTGCTTACTCGCCTGTGGTATCTGTTATACCGCAAGCGAACTGGGAATCTATTCGCCTGCGGTAAAGGAAGCGTGCCAGGGTCGGCCGTGGTTGGCCCTGCCACACTTTACCCCAGGCGCTTCCGGTTTCTGTTCGCCTGGGGTAACAGTCCTACCCCAGGCGCACCTGCTGGCGCTTCGCCTGCGCTAATTAACCCAGGCGCACAGGCTTTCTTGTTCGCCTGTGGTAGGATATACTGCTATAAGCAAATCTCTAGTAGTGATTAAATCTGACCGATTTTTTTGTATTTGTGTACCTTATAATATGCATTATTGAGTTCAAGTTTCTTATGTTGGCAAAATGTATCATTTCCTAGACATTGAGATGATGTATATGGTAGCTAGCTAGTAGCTTTGGCTAATGTGGATCTCACGCTGCCGGTGGAGCACTTTATATAAACACATGGATGAGGTGCTTATCCGGACCACTCGTTACCCAATTACTAATCGTCTGAATTTTATATGTACACATGAGTTTGCATGTAGGCTGGACCAAAATCTCGAAACTCGCGAGCTAAACGAGTAGCTCGGAACTCAACTTGGCTCGGCTCGAATTCGTTGTTAACCGAGCTGCGCCGAGCCGAATTTTCATTTCTGATGGTAAACGAGTTTGAGTTAAACGTGCCGAGTTTACGAGTACTCATTTAGCTCGTTTAGCTCGGTCAAAATAAACATTACATCTTATTCTTGTTTACGTGAACAATTATTCCTCATTATTTATCTAGTAGCGTACAATTATCCAATATTGTTGTGATTATTGCATCATAATATCCAAATAATAAGAAAAAAATAGATTTAATATATGAATTTCCCTATTGAATGTTTGTTCGAGTTAAACGAGCGAGCTGGCAAGTTTTGCTAGTCGAGCCGAATTTCATTTTTGGACTCCTTTACTTAAACAAGGCGAGCCGAGCTGGCTCGTTAGTTGACCGAGCATGACTGAGTCGAGCCGGCTCGGCTCGGTTTCGAATTCCAGGCCTATTTGCATGCATGTATGACGTTCCAACTACTCGATTCTATTATATTTGCAAATTTCCACTCCTTGACTCTAGATGTGCAACTTTCAATTGCATATTTGTTGCTGGTTTGCATGTATGTTTCTTTCAGATCACACGGATCGCCTGCCACATTTGTGTATGCTATTTAAATTCAACTTGACACCCAACCCAAATTGAGTGATTGTACAACGCACACACCCAATCTGTTGACTCGAGTTGTTGTCCATGATTTGTTGTGGATGTTACCCCCTTTCACGATGTCGAGCTAGCCGATCATGATATAGCCGTGGTCGAGGTAGTCATGTTCAAAGTAGAACTCGTCGTGGTTGGTGTAGCCGCGATACCCAAGACGCCAAAAAATGCGCGACGTGTCTGATGGAGCTGTAGTTGTGTAACCTATGTTTTGCACCTTCAAATGTACTGTCACATATTCTATTTGCACATTGTAACTACTTGACTATCCATGTGCAAATTTCAACAGATTATTTTATACTGGTTTGCATGTATTTTTTTTTATAGATCACACAGGTCTCCCGCCACTTTTTTATATCTGCAAGGACCTTTTTGTAATTGTACACACACCGCAAATATAATGCATATTCTAGGTCCTTTAGAACCATCGTTCTAAAAAAAAGAGTACAATTTAGACATGAAGATCGATTTCGGAGAGTTTTACATCTTCCACAATATGATGAATCCAAGCCAGCAATTTTGGAATTTATATATATGTTCCCGTCGAAACAAATTGACACGGATGAACATGGCAGAGATATTATTATAAGCTGGAAATCTCTTTTCAGAGTGTGGAACAACAAAGTAAATATACGATACTGGGAACTTAGGTGTGCTCGGACATTTGAATTTGAAAACTCAAACAATTCTACTAACTTTGAGCAAATTTATTCGAAAAGCTATCAACATCTACAAACTAAGTTCGTAATTTAGCTAGGCCTGTAGATGTTGATAGTTTTGCTACAAAGTTGGCCAAAGATAGAAGAGTTTGAGAAATCAATCCACCTTATGAAGAAGATTTGAGCGAGTGTAGGAGGCGCTTGAACTCCTGGAGAGTTTCTGCAGCTTCGGTGCACATGACATTGACGCTGCCGTCCCCTTGCCCACCGTCCATGAGGTAGACGAGCCCCGCGTGCTGCTGCTCTGCGAGCATCAGCGCGTGCGGCTTCCCCCACCCGAAATCATTGTGGTAGACGGGCATGCCTAGCCAGCTGACAACCGTCACGTCAGTCTCTGGCATGCTGCCCGCCGGCAGCTGGCAGCCCCCGGCATCCAACTCCAGGTAGTCAATCTTGGAACGCACGAATTCGTTGTCGATGGTGCGAATGCCATCTCTGACACGCCCGGCAATGGATGCCAGGTGATCGGGGGAGGCGACGAAGACGATGTCATCCACCTTGCTGACAACTCCTAGCTCGATGAACGCGTTGCCAAAGTAAGAGTCCGGGAGCGGCGGCCTCAGGCTACGGCGGAAGTTGGCCAGGAAAGTGAGTCGGGTGGTGGCTTCCGGAGCCAGCCGGCGGGCAATGCACATGCACCGCCACACATGTGCACTCACGGCGCAGAATGTGCTGATCCTGCCACCAGCACCACGGGAGCAGGCAGCCTTAAGCGTCGCGACCTGATCCTTGGAGATGGAGAAAATCTCTTGGACGAAGGGGCCATTCATGCACGGTGGCGCGGTTAGACCGACGGCGGCGGCGGCGGTGGCTGGCGGCGAGGAACGGGCATGGAGCAGGGTGTGGTCGTGGCATGGGAGCTCCAGCTCCACGTCCAAGCCGCCATCCTTGGACCTGGCGAAGGCGGACCAGGCCTTGTAGAAGTTGCAGGCGCTGGTGCCGTCGATGAGGGCGTGGTGCAGCGCCGCCCCAAAGGCCACCCCGCCGCACTTGAGGAAGGTCACCTGGATGGCGCACATCACGCTTGGGGACTCCTCCACGATCTGCGGGACGAAGAGCCTCTTTACCTCCAGGGATGGCTGGTATTCGCTCAGGTCGTCCACGGTGAGGTTGGATGACCGCGCAATGACCAGATGCACGCCTTGCCCGGCGCAGTCGATCTCCGGCCGGCCGTCACCGTCCACGGAGAGACGGCCGGCCAGGGGGTAGAAGGGCACCAGAGCTTTGCCTAAGGAGGCCGTCAGCCTGTCGACGTCGAAGAAGTCGTCGTGCTGCAGGTTGCCGGGCTGGCGGCGGTACAAGTACACCGTCGGGGTGTGGCCCCTCTTGGCATGCAGGAGGTCGAGCGCAGAGAGCCAGAGGCCATGCCTGGGAGTCTCCTCGCTGGGCGGCACGACCAGGGACTTCACCACCTCCACGGCCATTAATTTGTTGAAGCTAGCTAGCTAGTTGTTCACTTTGCTCTCGCTAGGAAGGTACGTACTTACTTGGTGTGTCTTCCCCTTTTATGCATACATGCAGCTGGGGATAAGATTCTCATCTCATTATCATATGCATCCATGCGTTTCGCAATCACATTAATTATACCGCAAGTTGCAAGGATAAGATCAACCACTACCAAACATCAATCATAGTCACTTGCATGGAGGTTGGAATCAACACTGGGCATTAGTCCCGGTTGGTAAGGCCCATTTGTCCCGGTTGTGCAACCGGGATGGGCCAGCCGGGACAAATGGCTCTCCCCATTGGTCCCAATTGTGCCAGGACCCGGGATGGTTAGAGATGGCCCACGTGGCGAATCTGGCCAGGGAGTTCGTCCTGGTTCGTGTTAGGAACCGGGATGAATACCTCCTCTGAAAAAGCTGTATTGTGTCCACTTTCTGTGTCGCGGTAGGGGGTTTTTTCCTTTTTTTTTTAAATTTTCGCTCCTGTCTCGTAATCCCCAACCGGTCTCCCCTTCCCCAACCGCGTCCACTGGCCCACGTATTTAATTAAGCCCAGTAGCCACATTTTTGGTCAAAGGCCCGACTGGCCAGCGTCTTGTATTAAGCCCACTGGCTACATTCGGTCAAAGTGGTCATTTGCCAAGCGGGGGTCAAAGGGGCCACTTGCCAAGCCGGCGACTAGTGGCTGGCTCGCCCGGTCCTTAAAGTAAGACCGCAGCAGCGCGCGGTCAAAGGGCCCACTGGCCGCCTCGTCTTCCCGCGCCTCCACTTCCCCGCGCGCGCGTGGCCACGAACGGCACGCCTCGGCTTCCCCGCGCATTCATGGCCGCCTGCAACCGCCGCCACGTTCCGGCCGCCGGTTGGCATGGCAGCCCCGCCCGGGTCCTTTTTAAAGGGCCCCAGGCGCCCGTACACCCCACTCACATAGGCCGTGCCCCAGCTCACCCAACCCTAGCCGCCATGTCGCCTCGCCGCTGGTTCAAACGCCCGAAGAACGAGCACGAGGCCGGGTCCTCGAGCGGCGCCGGCCAGAGAGGCGCCGGCGTCCCCCGCGCGCCGCAGGAGGCCTTCGGCTTCGGTCCGGGAGGCGTCCGGATTGGGGGGCAGCCACGCGTCCCCGCTCCACCTCCGGCTGGGCGCCCGCCACCTCGCGCCACGCCGGGCAAGCGGTTCCGCCGCTATGTGCGGAAGGAGGAGGCGAGTGGCACTGGGAGCACGCCACGCCGGTGTTCTGGCCGGACGTCCACCTCCCGGACGGCTGGCACCTGAACCCGCAGCGCATCCCCGTACCACCGGCCCCGACCAATAAGGCCGCGCGCGAGGAGATTGACCGCAGGCGTGCGCTCCTGCCGGCCCACCTCCTCAGGGACCGCGCGTACGCGCGCAGCTCCCCCTACTGGGCCGTCTGGTTCTAGCAGGAGCACGACCAGCGCCGCCGCTACTACATCCCCACGGCCCCGGAGGAGAGCGTCGCCGACTACTCCGCGCCACCGACCGGCAGGGAGCCGGAGCTGTGGCTCGAGGAGGACATCCCAGCCGAAGAGGAGGACCCCGAGCTCCAGGCCGGCTTGGAGGTCGCCTACGAGGCCTCCCGCCGCTCCCTCGTCGAGGACGAGGTCAAGCAGTGGGAGCAGGTCCTAGCCAGCGCCGCCGCCGAGGACGACGCGATGCCGCCCCCTCCAGCGCATGCGCCGTGGTGGCAGGCCATGAACGCCGAGCTGGAGGCGTCGGAGGACCAGCCGCCGCCACAGCCGTTGCCCCCCGGCCTGGAGTACGGGATGGTCTGGGCATGGACCGGCGGCGAATGGGCGCCGGAGCCGGAGGAGCTGCCGTCGCCGCACGCGCCTCCGATGCCTCCGCAGCCACCGGCGGGCCCGCACCAGCTGCCTGCCCACCTGTGGCAGGCACCTGCCTACCACTGCATCTCCTCCGATGAGGACTAGGCCGGCGCCGCTGCGCCTCCCCCTCCCCCCAAAATAAGCTACCCCCCCAAGAAACGGCTGGCCGCTTGTGATCGCGCCGCCGCCCCTGATGTAAGCACAGCCGGCCGTCTGTGGCCGCGCCGCGCCCCCTATGTAAGCACGGCTCCCAGGCCTTTTAAATATATATAGTTTCCGTCGAAAATCGCGTCCCCTAGTTCAACCTCGCCGGCGGAACCAGCACCGGCGGGATCTTCCTATCCATTCCCGCCGCCGGCAGGGCTTCGCCAAGGCTTGTCCCCTGTCCTGGGTGGTGGCTCGGCCTGGAGAGAGGGCCGAGATATTTATACAACTGAGCCTCTAGTCATGGCCCGTGCCACCAACCGGGACTAGAGGTACCCCCTTTGGTCCCGGTTGGTACCACGGGCCGGGACCAATACTTATTTCGAAATTTGGTGGCACACTGCACGCCCAAATTTTTTAGCGCCAAAATTTAAAAATTGTTTAAGTTTGCACATTAATAACTTCTATATACTTTCGAATTTGACAAAAATTTCAACATGAAAAGTGCTAGAATTTGCATAACTAATTCAAATCCATTTTTTGTTTAACTAAATAATTATTATAACTATTGAAACTATTAATTATTTTACTATTTGCATATAATTTGAATATAAATATCTTATAATTTTTGTTTTCTTTTGTGATCTTCCGAGTGAGTCCAGAGCATACAATGCATTCTGCGTCGCCAAATGATGATGACCCGATCGAAGGCGTTTCTCCTCATAATCACTGCGATCGCCGCGACGGATGCATGGATAGATGAACCCACTAAGCCGAATTATTTAAGGCAAGGCCAATCAATTTCGGCAATGCTCCTCATAATCACTGCAACTTTATATAAAGTTCGACAAAGCAAGTTGTACCTTTTTAACGCGTAGAATTTAGGATCTTCGTCTACAACAGAAAAACCATAGTTCTCCTTCGAAGGTTCACTCTGAGCATCATTTCGCCATCTTTTCAAAACATAGTGTGGTGGAATTTCTTTGATATTTCTGATCTCAAGAACCTTCAGTACCTGGCAACACAGAAGACCTACATTTTCAAACTTCTTGCAGCTACAAATGTATTCTGATGAGTCGAATCTAACAAAATGACCCCGACGCCTGTTTTTGACAGTTATCTCATACTCGGATATGGGTCCAATTTCGCCACAGTTATAGACCACGCAATCCAAGATCAGTTCAAATTCTAATCTGAAAATCTCAAACAGTGCAGGAGTGTATGCATTAGCAGGTTGCTAAAGTAACCGCAGAGGTGCAACCCTTTGCGTCATTTGAACTCCAAGGTAGTCGGCTTGTTGTTCAGTTAAACGTTTCTCCTCCAAAAATTTATCATATCTGTTAAAGAAGTACCGAAGATCTATTTCTGTTTTAAGGATATCTGTCAGCATGGTATCCGTACTATCACTTCGAAGTGTGCCTGCAATATCTGCCTACAGTTATCTCATACTCGGATATGGGTCATAGTTGTCAGCTTTTTACCGGTCAATACAAATTACACATCACCAACAGTCGGAGGAGAGAGAAACAACAAAGTAGGTGGGTGTGCCGCTGGTTGGGATAATAATGAAATCAGGCTGGTCATAGTTGTCAGCTTTTTACCGGTCAATACAAATTACTGGTCAAACAGAACTATATGATCATGTATTCCACGCTTATTATTACACATCAGCAACACACGGAGGAGAGAGAAACAGCAAAGTGGGTGGTGGGGTCAGCTTTCACTGTAACATCACCAACTTCCCTATCTAGTGCTCTGAATTCTCCCTTGCTTATGATCGCTTCGACCGTAACCATGGAGTATCTTCATTATTTAACGGGATGGTGGGGTCAGCTTTCACTATGAAGGGTGGAATTTCAACAAACTTATTATAATCTTCTGACATGTCTGTCGTGTCCTCGATTCCCACGATGTTTCTTTTCCCTGAGAGAACTATGTGACGCTTTGGCTCATCGTATGATGAATTTGTTTTCTTATTTTTCTTTTTTTCGGTCTGGAGGACATGTCCTTCACATAGAAGACCCGAGCCACATCATTGGCTAGGACGAATGGTTCGTCATTGTAACCAATATTGTTGAGATCCACTGTTGTCATTCCCTAAAGCGGGTCTACCTTTACCCCTTCTCCATTCAGGTTGACCCATTTGCACTTGAACAAAGGGACCTTAAAAGAAGGTCCATAGTCAAGTTCCCATATCTCCTCTATGTAACCATAGTATGTGTCATTTTTTCCATTCTCGTTTGTTGTATCAAAGCGGACACCACTGTTTTGGCTGGTGCTCTTCTTATCTTGGGAGCTCGTGTAAAATGTATTCTCATTTATCTCGTACCCTTGAAAACTCCCAATAGTCGAAGATGGTGACCCTGCCAACATGTACAGCTGATCTTCAAAAATGGTGTCATTTATAAGATGTGATTGCAACCAACTTCCGAAAGTCTCCATGTGTTTGCGTTTGAGCGTACAATATTCTTGTGTTCCTCGAGATACGTAGCCATGAACATAGAATTTTGTAGAAATGTGTAGTCTGCTTTGGTGAAAGAATGCCCGTCCTTGGGTATCATTGTTTTCTTTCCCAGCGTTCCTTTTCCCCTCAGTCTCCCCTCATGCCGCGATTCAGGAACACCAATCGTCTTAAGGTCAGGAATAAAGTCAACACAGAACCCAATGACCTCCTCTGTTCCATAGCCCTTCGAGATGCTTCCTTCTGGCCTAGCACGGTTATGAACATATTTCTTCAAGACTCCCATGAACCTCTCAAAGGGGAACATATTGTGTAGAAATACTGGACCGAGAATATGAATCTCTTCACATAGGTGAACCAGGAGATGAGTCATAATGTTGAAGAAGGATGGTGGGAACACCAACTCAAAACTAACAAGACACTGGACCACATCCCTCTGTAATCTTGTCAGAATTTCTGGATCGATTACCTTCTGAGATATTGCTTTCATGAATGCACATAGCTTCACAATGGGTACTCGAACATTTTCCGATAGAAACCCCTCAATGCAATCGGAAGAAACTGCGTCATAATCACGTGGCAGTCATGAGACTTCAGGTTTTAGAATTTTTTCTCTGCCATGTTTATTATCCCCTTTTATTCGACGAGAAGCCAGACGGAACCTTGATACTGTAAAGGACTTCAAAGAATATTTTCTTCTCTGCTTTAGTAAGAGCGTAGCTGCTTAAGTAATGGCGCCATGTATCTGTGTGCTTGTTGCTTGGGTCTTTTATACGTTGCTGGTCCTCCCGTGCTTCTGGCGTATCTTTTGACTTCCCATACACGCACAGGAAGCATAGCAGATTGACACAGAGATTCTTTGTCACGTGCATCACGTCGATCGAATACCGGACCTCTAAAACTTTCCAATAGGGTAGCCCTCAAAATATAGATTTTTTCTTCCACATGGGTGCGCGCTTATCAGGGCCGTACGGAACTGGTTGGCTGCCAGCAGCCTTACCAAAGATTACTTCTAGGTCCTTGACCATATCGACTATATCATTACCACTACGGAGCTCAGGCTTCTTCCGGTTATCTGCCTCACCTCTGAAATGCTTCCCTCCTTTCTTTCTTACGGGATGCTTGATCGGAACAAATCTACGATGCCCCAGGTATACAACCTTTTTACATTTATCCAAAAAAACACTGTCAGTCTTATCTAAACAGTGTGTGCATGCATTGTATCCCTTGTTTGTATGTCCGGAAATGTTACTAAGAACAGGCCAACCATTGATGGTTACGAAAAGCAACGCCCGTAGGTCAAATGGCTTTTGTTCGTTCTCATCCCACACACGTACACCTGGTTTGCTCCACAATTGTAAGAGTTCTTCCACTAATGGCCTTAGATACACATCAATGTCGTTGCCAGGTTGCCTTGGGCCTTGTATGAGAACTGGCATCATAATGATCTTGCGCTTCATGCACAACCAAGGAGGAAGGTTGTACATACATAGAGTTACAGTCCAAGTGCTATGACTGGAGCTCTGCTCCCCAAAAGTATTAAAGCCATCTGTACTTAGACCAAACCATAAGTTTCTCGCCTCCCCGAAGTAGATGGCCGGGAAGGATTCTTTCGGAAGAGTGCTCTCTGACGTCCCGACAATCAACACATGGGCAACACATGAAGCCATTATCTTTGTTCGCCTGAGCTATAGCAAGAAATGCATTCAGGCCTGCCATATACTCGGAAGTGCGTCGGTCACCGTACATCCATCGCTGCCGTTCATCCATCTGCATCGTATAATTAAGTTTATCAAAATACATTACGGTAACATATTAATACAGAAATTACCACAGTACATCGATAAATACTAATTTTTTATGTATCAGTTACATATGAAAAAGATAAGTTTGTTAACCTCGGTCGAAGATACCATTTTTAGTGAGCTCATGTGTGGCTCGGGAATTTCGTCAAACACCTCGCGTGCATAGTAAAATAAAACTCAATAACACCCACCTTTCTCACACCTCCAAGCAAAAAAAAAGATGGAAGGGGGGCTGGGGCAGTATATATAGGGGAAGGGGGGTCATTGGTCCCGGTTCGTGGCCTGAACCGGGACAAATTCTCATGCGCGTGCCACGTGGCATGTGGCTAGGCATTGGTCCCGGTTCGTGGCACGAGCCGGGACCGATATCTCCCCCACGAACCGGGACCAAATCCCCTAGGCGATTTCTGTTGCGCCGGGCACACAAACCGGGACCAATGCATAGCATTTGTCCCGGATTTGGTTGCAATCGGGACAGCTGCCCCCTGCCCGCCTGGACGAGAGGGGTTGTTTCCACTAGTGACAACACGCTTGAGGTTTAAGGTGACATTACGGGGGAGAGCGGCAGCCAGATTCAGTGCAGATATCAGGCACACGGCAAGGTTTATCTTTCCTGTGACACACGGCCTCGCAGCCAAAATAGCACGTGGGAAAGAATGACACACGACAAAGACACAAAAAAGAACGCGGCAACGATGTAGCATGGCAAAGAATGTGGCCACGGGTCCACTCCGTCGCGCTCGCAGGGTTTGATCGTTTGATGCATTTGATGAATATGCTATTTAGTATGTATTCTGTAGTTTTGAACTAGAGTGTTTGAGCAAAACAAAAATAATAATTGTTTGGTCCTCTTTGCCGTGTACAAACAGACGACAATTTTTTTAACCGTATGTTTGCACACGGCAAAGAGGACACATAGCAATCAACTGTTAAATTTGACATTTTTTGTCAGCCATTGCCATATGTGTACACACGGCAAAGAGCGAAAGAACTTTGCCGTGTGCAAACACACGACAAACAATGACTACAGATGCCACAGCTGGGGCGCTCGTTAGGCCCCACTTGTCACATTTGTCCATGTGTCTGCACACGGCAAAGACGCACTACAAAGTGTTGACAAGTGACCCCTGTGTCTTTGCCATGTGCTGACACACGACAAAGTGCTGACAGGTGGGACCCACGGTGAGCTTGACGGCACACGCCAAATTAAGAATAAAACATTGTCTTGTGCTGGCACACGGCAAAGCCCGTCCCGTCGGGCCCACCGCCATTTACGTTTTGAGGGTGTCATCAATAGCTGGTGGTGTCCACCAACAGACTTTGCCGTGTGCCCCGATATTTTACACACGGCGAAGAGCATATTGTCGTGTCATTTGTCACCGTGTGGGTTTTACCGTGTGTGGCACACGGCAAAGCACTTGCCGTGTGTTTTTTCGTCTTTGTTGTGTGCTCCAGGCACACGGAAACAACCATGTTTCCCTAGTGTGGACTTTTGAGGCACTTTGACAAACTGTTTCGAGATATAACTAGAAGTAAATGTCGCGCTTTGTTGCGCCCCGCCGAAACCATTTAGATTTTCCTTTTTATTTCTTTTTCTACAGAACACCATATGTTATAAGCATGAAAAAAAATAGCGCGCTATAGTGCCGCTAATAGCACGATATAGCATTTTGAGAATTGTCCCGCTAAATCAAAGTTTTAAATAGCCGGTCAAAAGCGGCCGTGGAGCAGCAGGCAACGGCGCATCCTCAACGGAGCTTTAGACATTGCAGGCTAGGAAGTTAGAGCGTGTGGGCTCGTTCATGTGTGAGTGAAATTAAGGAACCAACAAACAAAAAGAGGCCTCAACACAGACGCATACAGCCCTATAGGCCCACCCCTTATGCACAGGAACAGGGGTCCGATTTATTTTTACCACTAATTTACAGTGAATAAAGGCTCCTGCATCAGGTTGAGCTCCATGGTGTGCATGATGGTCGAGAAAAATAACAGCGGGCAAAAGGAGCAATCAGGCATCGGCCGCCGAACCAGATATTTACAAGGCCAGCGCTAGGCGCAGGCCCCTACACTGGTAGAAAAAAGGCCTTCCATACGCCCCCATCAGTCCCCAAACGTTGCGCACCGTGACTAATGAGTTTTTAGTCCCGGGTCGGGAGGAGACCCGCGACAGAAGGTCATGCGCCGCGGGTTGGGAAGCGCGTTGAGGCGCGTGGAAAGCATTAATTCCGGTTGGCCTGGCCGCCCGGGACTAATGGTTCCGGGCCGCTGGCCTCCCTGCCTTTAGTCCCGGTTGGCCTGGCCACCCGGGACTAAAGATACAAACTGCTCGCCTCCTGCGCGGTGGTTTTTATTTCGCGAGCGAGGCAGAAGGGCGCCATTGCTACAGTGCGCGTCCGAGTCTCTGTTTCTTCCTCTCTTCTCTTCTCTTCCCTCTCTTTGATCTTCCTCCACACCAAGCACCATGGCTGAAGTTTGGGAGAGATATGGTGGTCCCACACCATGCGGCAAGCATCTCGACGTGTGCTACACCAACATTTCGAGAGCCTCCCCGGTGCTCTTGAGTATTTGACCAATCTCTATTTCTCCTCTCCCGATGAACACCGGTTCTTCGGGCTTGATCTGGAGTATACGGCGGATCAACGGGATGTTGCCGTCATCCAGATTGCGTTCAAGGAGGCCGTTTTGGTCTTCCAATGGTCAAGGTAACGCACACGTACAATCTTGCATCTTCGATTTGTTTGTTGCATGTGAAGAATACATGTGTTGCAACATATCTAACACGTATCAAAATTTTGTTGTTGCAGTAGTTCAAAGCATTCTCCGGCCCTTGTTGATTTTCTTGTCAACATGGGATATGACTTTTGCAGCGTTGACATCACGCAAGACCGTCCGAAGTTGATGCGCTTGGGTATTGTGATACTTGAAGATCACTACATTGATCTTCACGATCTTATCCAATTGAACGGGCCAAAGACCGGGATGGCTCGCATGGCAACTTCCCTCATCCACGAGGGCTACGAAACCATGAAGTCTGGTTTCCCCCGAAGGAATCACTTTTATTGGGAGAAGACCCCACTGGACTTGACGAACGTCAAGTATGCAGCCATAGATGCATATGTCTCCTACGAGTTGTTCCGCATCTACTCGACGGAGCCATAGATGTATGCGTTCGATATATATGCATGTAATGGGTATCTTAGTATATATATGTAATGGATATCTTAGTATTGTGAGACTTATGTTTGTGTTATCTGTGATCGTAAGACTCTATGTTATGAATGTGATATGGTTGTGTTCTATTCATGATTGTGATGTCTATTTTACTTGTGATTTAATTATCACTTGTCTTTTGTTGTTCATAAAACTATTTTTGTTTCCTAGTTTTAAATGACTTGTGATTTCTATATTATGTCAAACACATGTTTCAAAACAAGCAAAAACAAAAACACATCAAGAATACAAACAAAAACACATCAAGAAAACAAAACAGAAAAACTACAGTTTCTATATATCTGTTCACCAAAAATTAGTATTATTAAGATTTTAAAATGAATTAGTATTATTGTTCTTAATTTTTTTATATATTATTTGTATTTTTAAGATTTTAAAATGAATTAGTATTATTGTTCTTAATTTTTTGATATATTATTTGTATTTTTAAGATTTTAAAATGAATTAGTTATATTTTTCTTAATTTTTTGATAGATTATTTGTATTTTTAGAAATAATACAAATTAAAAAGTTAATGTTTATTTATTTATTCAAAATTATTAATTACATCATTACTTTTGTTTATTAAAAGATTTATTTGAAATTCAAACAATAAAAAAATGTAGCATCGACCAACATGTTAATAAGATTGATATGATACTACTATCACATACATGCGTGCGAAACACTTGGATGCGGGACGGTATGGAACTCGGAAGTTAAGCGTGCTAGTGCTAGAGTAGTGGGAGGATGGGTGACCGAGCGGGAAGTTTGACCATGAGTAAGTAATTTGACTAGAGATAATTGTAGTTAGACACTAAGCAAATAATACAAATTCTGAAAAAAAAAAGGGAGTGAAAAAAGGGAATGAAAAAAGGGAGTGAAAAAAAGGGAGAGAAAAAGTGGTGTGAAAAATAATTAGAAACCCAAATAACGAAATAAAGTCTAGTCCCGGTTCAGGTGGCCAACCGGGACTAAAGGTCCTCGGCCCCCCGGCTCCGCCACCCGCCCACGTGGACGGGCCTTTAGTCCCGGTCCGTAAGCCCGCGGGACTATAGGGGGTGTCTTTAGTCGCGCATAGGTAGTCCCGGTTGCGCGATCGGGACTACTGGCCCTGGCGAACCGGGACTATAGGCCTATTTTCTACCAGTGCTACAATTGCTAAACGTAGGTCCCTTTGTGAGTCTTCGGATCTTCATCCAATGGATAGAATCAGCATATCACAGTTTTACATTTTAGTCCCCCTGTTTTTCGGATATAAAACCCACACTCCACAGCAACCCCACTTAAAACGAAAAGGTATATTGTGTTGCCCCAGTCATCTCGATAATTACAGCAAAACTGCCATTGCACCAAATTCACTGGTATCGCAACAAAATTATCACCCCATGTACAAAAAAAATGTATTACATCATATTTTCCAAAAAAAATAAAAAAAATAATGTTAGAAAGAATAGTTAAACAATATGTTTATTGCGTTGCAACAAAAAAGTTCAAGCAATTCAACAAAAATCACAACTTATTACAAAAAAAATAATATTTACATCAATTAAAACGTTGGTAAGTAACAAAATAATTTGTCACTGTTTCAGTTGCAACAAAAATCATCACTTATTTCAACAAAAAGTAAAACGATAACAACAATAAAATTACATGTTTACAACATGTGAAGGAGCGTATAAACATATCATTCCAAATAAACTCTAAATACACATGCATTTACTTAGAAAAAATATGTAGATTTTTTTTTGTAACATCTCGTTTGTGCTTTCTCAATAAAATGTGGGCAAAACTGTTACAAATTTTTAACACGTACGCAACGTTGATCGAACATGGTGAAAACACTTAGCGTATGTCTGCCGCTAGTTACCGTGGTGGGCTATTTGCGCATAAAACTATGCCAAACAAACGAAGTTGGTCCTAATTGGGCCAAACAAACGGTGAGGACGTGAGGGCGACACAGCATAAACATTTTTCTAGCTACAAAGTAGAAAAAAAAACTATCTAGCTAGCTAGTACTACGGGTATGCATGCATGCATAATCGATCAGCTAGTAGTTCTACCGGTACAGCTTTTGCGATGATGGCACACAGCGAGTGACGGTGGCAAGCGGCGCGCTGCCGACCTACAACAGACACGGTTAGGTCGCCCTATATTTAGCATTTTCCTATTTACAAGGTGCAAGAGCAGGAGTGCCCATCAGGCGACCTCAGCGGGTCGCATGTGCTAGGGCCTCAGCCCCTCGACCCTTCTATTCTGTGATCCGCAAAGTCTCCGCCCCAGTGGCCGGCCCATGCTCGGTCAATCCGATTCACCATAATTTCTATAGCTTCAACTCCCCATTCGGTAATTATCCTAGAATTTTCTCTCTTCTTATACGAAAATTGTTACTAGTACATTAAATATAATGAAATTTGGGGCTATGGTTTATGTTGGTTATACATATTATGTAATTGGTATTCATTTTCTTCACCAATTTTTGAAGTCTCATGTGAAATATTTACTTACCAAACTAAGGTACATTATGCACAAAAATATTCTACTCCATCCGTTCCTAAATATAAGATGTTCTAGCTATTGCTCATGTTATCTAGAAGTGGACTAATATGAGTGAACATATGCACTAAAGTTGTCTAGATACGTGTAGACATGCATGAATGTGGTAAAGAGCTAAAACATCTTATATTTAGGAACGGAAGGAGTACAAAAAAAGGAACACAGTTCATGAGATTCTTTAGGAGATATCAATTGGGAAGAGGAGACAATATGGTCTAGACAAGAGGAAACTGATTGAATGGTGCTATTTTAATTACAAAGATGTGGTTAAAAGTAAGTGCTTTGTTAATACAAAATTTGCTACTTACCTCCTAACAATTTTGCCATTCTACTATATTCTATTTGAAAATTGCGTCTAATTTTTCTCATGTAGGTTAGTGAGCCTCGGTGCTTGATGATGCATTTCCGGATAAAAATGCAAGCCTTCTTTTAAAAGGTGATTTTGTACTTTGTCTTGTTGTTACAGTTGTCCCGCATTTTTATTTCTATTTCTTGTTCTTTGCAATTATATATTGTCTTATATTGTATTTTATAATATATTTTAAAATTTACAAAGCGCACGGTTATACTAGTAGAATATGGCTTGAAAATTGTATGCCGTGTTAAGCGGTGCATCGGGGTCACTCAAGGTTCAGCTCCGCCCGTGCATACACATGCAACGCGCTGCAGTCAAACCAGGGGCCGACAAGCAGGCCCTACCTAAGGTCGCACGAGAACGCAGGAATTCATCCTACATTAAGAGTTTGGAAGGATATCGGTTGGAGCACTCTAGCATATTATCCCATATATTATTCCAATTGAGTCACTTTGGCAAATTGTCTCCAAAGGTCATACATCTTTAGAGAGAAATATAAAAGAAAATAATTTGTTTAGTCCAATGATTACTAGTTTTAGCTAACGTCCATCTGCGCATAGTACAGTACATGGTTATGGTTTTTGTTGGTACAGCAAGCTAGCAGAAAAAAGGACGGGCAGCCTTTAACTTTTTTCTTTCGACAGGGCCGGACAGCCTTTAACTTTTTTTTGACAGGCTCTCCGCCTGCCAGCTCAAACTGCAAGAAATTAAGGAACTATCATATCCATCCATGCAACTTCCCACCTCCTTGGGAATTTTCATTAATGTATATTTTCAATGAATTAGTTCCTACGGAATCATTGACCCTGCTAGGTAACCGATAAGTGTTAGTGGGAGAGGAACATGATCCAAATTACTATGATCGGATCACATTTTTGTATATATATGCAAGTTGCAAGGAAAAGATGGAGTATTAAACATCAATAATCAACACCATGCGTGGTGGTTAGAAAATTAGCGAATTATGATATGCATCCATGCATCTGCTATTAATGGATATTTCCGCTTAATTATTTCCCTAGGAATCGTTGACCTCCCTATGCCCGGTTGGTAACCGAGCAGTGGTTGTGGGAAGCGAATATGACAAAAGCGTTTATATGCAAGTCAGTACGATCCCATCAGATTAATTATATGTGCAGGTTGCAAGGACCAGATCGAGTATCAGGCTATCAATTATCACATATTTTATAATTGATAGGAAAAACAATCGACAAAGAACAAGAGATCAACATATAGGGATTACGAGATTTTTAACATGGAAACCAATCCAAGAAGGAAGAGAAAAATTATGGGCATTAGCCAGCACACTGGTAGAAAATACACTACAAGAGAATCGGTCTCTTGCAACGAAATCTGTAGCTACGGGTTTTTTTCGTTGCGATATAATCACAAATTACGACGACCTCTCAGGTTGTGGTGATAGGGCACTCGTATTTCCACGACTCATTTTGGTGGCGATAAATTGTCGTTTTGTTGCGGTAGAGGCCTTCTATTGCCACGATTTGTACTGCTGTTGGAATACAACCGCGTTTTTGCAACAGAGTATTTTCGTTGCGCGAGGCACTCCTTTTGTTGCCTTAGAGACATGTTATTCCAACGAAATAAGCATTCGTGGTGATATTCAGTCATTTATTGCAACATCTGTATTTGTGTTGCGGTAGTTACAAATATTGTTGCAAAAAAAAGCTAACTATTGCAACCAAATTTTTCGTGTGGCAATACCATATGTTTTTCGCCTCAAATTGATCCTGCGGCAATACCTATTGTTTACTGCGACAATTTGGGTCGTATGGTAATAGGTTAAAGGTAAAGCAACAATCACCGTACTGTTGCGAAAATGAACAAGTTATTTTGCAACGAACATTCATAGACTAGCTTAACGGGCCTCATGGGCTGTGCCCTTGATCACTGTTGCAATTTTCTTAGGACTATACTTCATTTTTGGTCCAGTATCTCAGTTTGGTGAGCACATTATTTTTTTTAATATTGTTTGCAACTGAATTTCTGCAGCACTTAGCATTTTACTAATGTTGCAACTAGTGACAGTACTTAATAATCAATCAAGAACTCATATGAGACGCAATTGAACTAGTACATTTATCATGGAATTTCAAAATTTCTAAACACTGGAACTTTCGAATATTTAAACAAAAATTATGTTATTACACGATCTTTCATCCATGCATGTTCATGGCAAAACATTTAAGCCAAACAGTGCAGAGACAGCCTACACAAAGAATCCATGGTCATCATCCAATTCATCTTCTACCAAAGGAGCAACATGACCATCATTTATGTAAGCCTCATCATCATCAGTATCAGCATCATATTCGACTTGGTCTTCGTCAAAATCAGCAGGTCTTAAATTATTTATGACTGAAACATCAACGCTGGTTCCATCATCATCATTTTTGCACCAACTAGTCATCTCGTCAGGTACAGTAAATTCTGGAACTTTAATTCCTGCATCGACGACATCCTGTACATCTGCATCACCACGTTCATCTCCTTCTGCAAGATCATCTAGGTCTGCACCATTTAAAACCGAAGGAGCAAACAAATTGCGTGGATTCATTTTTATAGCACTTGCCCAATTAGGGCTCTTCACATCTCTCACATAGAAAACCTGTGCAGCTTGGATGCCTAGAATGTAAGGGTCTTCCGTGAATCGGTGTACAGTAGTTTCAAGGTCAATAATTCCATATTTGTCCCTCTTATACCCCTTACTCTGATTTCTATTGGAGGAGGCATGTCGAACCAGTCGCACTGCAATAGAACAACCTCCTTATCAGGAGGAAAGTCAAGAAATATGATTTTCTTTATCACCCCATAATAATCAGTACTGCCGGTGTTTTCTTGCGCGTTGACTACGACGCCACTATTTTGGGTACTCAAGTCAAGCTCTATTTCGGTATTACGAAATTAATATCCATTCAGTACTGTACGGTTGAACACACGAGCAATTTGATCAGGCCCTTTAGCTAGTGTATACAACAGACTGTTGACCTTCCCATCTTTATGGAGTTGTGTGATCTGTTTCATGGAATAGAATATGTGTGAGTGTACTATACACCATTGTTTTTTTATTACGAGAAACATTTATGAAAATGCTAAAGTAACTTACCCGTCTTTCGAACCAGCCAACAAAATCTTCCTTGTGTTTCTTTTTAGGATTAGGACAATTGTTCTTTTTGAGCTCGTCAATATGTTCCCTTCAAAAAGAAATGATATATGGTTACTTCATAACCAAAGTATTAATGCATATCATGATATGAAACAAATACATAAGTTTCCTTACTGAATCCATGGCTCGGTTTCCTCGCAGTTTGTTATTATGTAGTGCCTCATTTGATTAAGAGCTTCCAAAGACAGTGATTCACGGGCAAAACCTTTCTTGGAGTAATCAACTGCACTCATTATGCTAATCCCTGTTGGTGCCTCATCTGTAGCTCCATCTGCATGGCGTTCGGACTGACTTATTTTTGTAGGCGAGCCTTTAACGAATCGACTGCAGAACGTCATGCACTCTTCAAGTATGTACCCCTCTGCAATTGAACCTTCTGGATGAGCCTTGTTACGTACATATCCCTTCAACGTACGCAGGTATCTCTCAACCGGATACATCCATCTATACTGTACAGGCCCTGCCAACCATGCTTCTCGAGCTAGATGAATTGGGAGATGCATCATAATATCAAAGAAAGTTGGTGGATAGATCATCTCTAGCTGACATAGAATTACTGCAATTTGTTGGTCCAAATTCAACAAATCGTCATGCCTTAACTCTTGGAGCATAAATCGGAAAAGAATTTACTGAGCTGAAGCAATGGGGTAAGGACATTCTCTGGCAGAAGCTTGCGCAACGCAATAGGAAGAAGTTTCTGTAATATAACATGGCAGTCATGAGTTTTGAGTCCACTAAACTTGCACTGCTCGAGGACCACACATCGCTTAATGTGTGAAGCATAGCCATCAGGCATCCGTATGCTCTACAGAAACCTGAGCAGCATTATCTTCTCTTCCTTTTTAAAGCATACACACCTTTCTTAATTTTGTACTTATCCTTACCGGCGGGCTTTGCGTGCTGATCCTCCCTAATTTTTAATAACTCCAAATCTAGGCGAGCCTTCGTACCATCCTTTGTTTTCCCATCCATCTCAAGCAAAGTACCCAGAATGCTGTCACGAATGTTCTTCTCGATGTGCATAACATCCAAATTGTGTCTCACGAGCAAGTGCTGCCAATATGGGAGCTGGAAGAACACACTTTTCTTCCACCAATTGTGCCAGGGATTAGTTTCCGGTCGCTTTCTCTTATTTGACCACCCAAATGGTTCATGCTGAATGCTATCAAGCTCCTTTAGAACTTCAATGCCTGTAAGTGGCGCAGGGGCGTCTCTATGTTCTGCCATGTTGTTGAACATAACCTTGTTTCGACGCCATTTGTGGTGTTTCCGTAGAAAGCGTCGGTGTCCCATGTAGCAATGCTTTCTACCATACTGGAGCCATAAAAAGTCTGTATGCTTGTGGCAGTAAGGGCATGCTAGCTTGCCTTTTGTGCTCCAACCACTCAACATTGCGTAAGCCGGGTAGTCATTGATGGTCCACAACACGCATGCATACAACGTGAATTTTTGTTTAGTTGCAGCATCATATGCTTCAACACCATCCTCCCATAGAACTAACAGTTCATCAATCAAAGTCTGTAAGTACACATCAATGTTATTTCCTGCTGACTTTGGTCCTGGAATAATCATTGACATTATCCAGTTCTCTTGTTTCATACACATCCATGGTGGCAAGTTATATGGGATCAGAATGACAGGCCATGTAGTGTGTGATATACTCATGAGCCCAAAGGGGTTGAATCCATCTGAAGCAAGGCCAAGCCGAACACTGCGAGCATCTTTTGCGAATTCTTTCTGACTATATCTTTCATCAAGGCTTTTCCAGGCCTTTGAATCTGCAGGATGCCTCATTATGCCATCATCTTTACGTTTCTCCTTATGCTATTTCATA